>APFE030838360.1:69877-109912 GCA_000404065.3 Pinus taeda | reverse complement strand
CCTTTCCTGCAGCTATAACAGAGTCCCACATAGCTTGGTAATAAGGTGAGCGAGCAGCATTAAATGGGATATCTGAATCATACCACCATCTAGCAATGTATTGATGAGAAGTTCTTTGCATTGTTTTTTCCAATGTTGATCCAAAGTGGGTTGAGAACCTGGCTGGGAGGAAGTGGGATTAGAAGAGGCAATGTTTGCAGAAGATGAGAAATAACTTTGGATGTTTGATCTCTTTGTTCCTTTTGATGGTTGGCCAACAGTCACAGAAGGATGAACATAGTGAAAGGGGTCATTGGTGGAAGGGATAGAAGTGGAGTCTTGAATCTCATAATCATCATACCCACTCTCTTTCATGGCTTCTATTAATTCCCTCTTCCTTGCAATTTCATCTTGGATGGCCTTCTCCCTAGCCTTATCCTCATACATTTTTTCAAGCTTGGTAATGTATTCTGCCCTAATAGGACCTAACATTGCATTTGGTGCATCACATGGCTTTACATTGCCTCTTATCCCAGCCAAGTGTTGTTTCAACCTAAGAATACCCCCACCCCCAATAGGTTTATGGCATAATTTGCATATCATTTTCCCATCAATTACATCACAATGAGCCCATGCACTGTCCTTTCCTTTTGGAGCCATGTTTGCTTGAAATAATAACAATTTGCAAAGAAATCTGCCATTTAAAAAAAATTGCAGCTAAGCAACATGGAAAACCAAAGATAAATGTAGCAAAACAAATGCACATGCAAGGCTCAAGCTACAAAATTTGATAGCATAGAGCTAGAGTTTATAGCATACATGAATCATAGAAGTGAGAAGTAATAACACATAAAAAAAAACATTCATGGACAGCAGACTCAAATAAGGAATTATCAAGTGCAAATCCTTACCTGGAAATGCAAAATAGCTCCCTTAGCCTCCTCTTGAAGATGGCAACTCCACTGACAGCTACACACTATCTCCAAAATAGCTCCAACTCCAACTCCAAGATGACTACTTCAGCAAAAACTCCACACTCTCCAAGCTCACAAACAAACTCACAAACACTCACAAACACTCCAAATGAGTTGTGTGAGACAAATGAGAGTGAGAGGGGTCTCTTATAGTGAAGGAGAGGGTCTTTTTGGAGGGAAAACACCTTTCCCTTCCCCCCAAAACCCCTAAACCGGTCACTGGAAACCGCTCTGTCACTTTTCGGTGGGCTTGACCATAAACCGGCCGGTTTAGGACGGAACCGGCCGGTTTGCTAAAAACCGGCCGGTTCCGTCCTAAACCGGCCGGTTAAGGCCCGGTTAGGTCAATTTTTAGGTGATTGAGGGGTCCAAATCGGGTTTTTAGGCCGGTTCTGACCGGTGGCCTAGCTAACCGGCCGGTCAGACCGGTGACCGGTTTTTGTCACCGGTTTTAAAAACACTGATGCTCTAAGACCACTATAATATCCCGTTTCAGAGATATTCCCCAAAACCCCAATAAACTCCAACCAAATACGCACAAATGATATAATAACTGGAAAGCTCAAAATGATAAAAATAACAATGGTGCAACATATAATAATGTAAACATGAAATATAAGCAGAGACTCGAGAAATGCAGACAGAAATGCTAAGCCATTTTATTATACTGAGTAATGGAATGAGTACAGGAGGTGATCAGAAAGATGGCACCTCGACTTGCACCAGGCAAGTGAAGAAATACACTCAGAATAGCATAGGAATGGCCTCTCTCTGAATTGCGTGGATGCTGCTGGAGAACTGTCGTGCTACCGTTGCTTGCTAGAAATCAAATGAGGATTTGGGATTGTTCCCCTACTCAGAAAATGGTGAAACTCTGGAATTAGCCTCTACTCAGAAAACCCAGCAAAACCCAGAAAGCTTTTTTGAAATGGCTGACCCCCAAACGCCCCCTTGCGGAATCACGCAATCCCTCAAGGCTCTACGCTGCCACTGAGTAGAATCCTCCAAAATACTGCCTAAAACTCTGCCAAACTCCTCCAATATGCAAGAGTTGATCTCTTGCTCAATCTCCTAGCTCAACTCCTCCACAAACCCCCAATCCGGAACTGCCCCCAGAAGAACTGCGTCCCTCTCTCTCAAGACTGCACAATCCTCCAATGCTCAGCTCCACCTCAATGCCAAAGATCAAAACTACTGCAAAATACTGCTGAAACTACCTTGCCCGAGTAGGCACTCGAAGTCCACCGGGGCTAAGGGTGAGATCTCTGAACGGAGACACTAAGTGCACTAAACAGTGTTGCAGACAGGGTAAACAGCCAGCGTGCTCCAAGTCGAAGTGACTAACTCAAATGCTCATAACTGAATGCCAAAATGAGGAGGCTCCTCTCTCCTTTATAGCATTTGCCTCTCTCAATCCCAAGGCTCACCTCCTCCAACGTAATCTCCTCTTGCCACGTGTTCCTTTTCCCATCTGCGCAGTCCCTCCATGTGTCTGCATGGGCCCCATCTCTGTGTGGTCCTTTGGCCCCCTTGGCTCCCCTTTAAGTCACAACGTTGTGCTACTAGCAAGTGACTTTTATTCTAAAAGTGAGTTATGTCCCCTTTTCCTCACCTTTTTATTTACAAATAACTATAGAAGGCAAAATTGAGCAAAATCGAATATTCCAATTAGCCATGGCTAATTAGGAATATTACAATCAAACACAAATTAAACCACTAATTTCTATAGAATTTACCTATTACAATTTAGGCATAATTGATCAATTTAATTCACATATACATACCTGGTTTCGACTTTGACATCAATTCCATGTTGATGTAGCCCCAATTGCTCTCGATACCAAATGACCAAATCCTCCCAGCAAAACTAAGCATAGTCTTGGTACCAAACTCCAAAATAGTTCACAATTGGAGTATTTTGGCCCCCCATGCTCAAAGAGTCAAAAGCTTCAAGAACAATTGCTCAAATCTCAAGTTCTCATTCCCATTCTCCTTCTAGTCTTTATTACCTCCAAAAACCCTTTCCCCAGGTATCTCTGCGTACTCAGAATAAATACCCTTCCTAGGCGGTCAACACCCTCATTGTTGATTTTTGGTAGCATCGGATGTGCTCTAGCCTTGAAATTTGGAGGAGAGGCTAAGGCACATGAGATCTCCAAGACCAAGAAATTGTTTTGAGAAATTCCAACCGAATGAAGAGTTATTAAAATAATTAATATTTTTAATGGGTTCCTAAGTCTAAACTTAGGAAAATAAAAATATTAATGAGTATTAATAAAGATAAGGGTGAGAAGCTTCTACGAGATGAGGATCAAGTCTGTTTTAATCTTAGACGTTGATTAGGGACTTAATCTCGGTTATTGATTCGTGAACAGAAAAAGTATAAGAGAAGACTTGAGGATCATTTGGAGATACACCGATAGATACTCAACATCTCTAGGAAAATTGATTCTCAAGTAAAGGAGATCGATTTCAGAGGTAGAGTTACAGGGTGGAGGAAGAGGAGGGCATCAGCAGCAAGCAATGACTGAGGAGAAGGTGACGCGAGGATAGTGGGAGACAACGCAGAGAGAGACGCAGTTCAGAGGAGAGACGCAACCCTCATGCAGGCTGACGCAGAGGGACGCAAAGCCACTCAGGGCCATCTGAGCTACGCAGAGTGAGGCAGAGGTGACGCATGAATGGGAGCAGGGTCTCCAAAATGTCATAAAGTCCCAAAGGGAAAGTCTCAAGTGTTTTCTTTCAGTTTCTCTGTAAAATCATTCCTTGTAAAAGCAATCGCTGCTGAAGACTAATAAAACCCTCATCTGCTGCACTGGTTTTCCAACATTGGGTTTTTCCAAGGACAATTGTCCAAAAACAACTGTGCTGATGCGATTGGTTCTTGTGTATGTATTTTTCTATGGGTAATTGTGTGATAACTGTAGTAGAATTTAGTTCAATATTTGTTGAAGGGATTTTGAAAATAACTTATTGAGAATAATAAGTAGGTGAAATAAATCACTTGTTGTAGTACAATTTCAATTTAGAAATTTTCACACTCCTCATACAATCATAAGATTTACGTGTAACCGAGAGGTGAGGGTACGTATATATATATATATATATACATACATATAATATATAATATATATATATATATATATATATATATATATATGTTTGTCATGTTTTAAAATTAATAATTTTAAACTTTTATAAAATTTAATTATAATATTAAAAAAAATAGTTTATACATATACATCAAATGTTTGTTATATTAATTTAGTAATTTTAACTTATAAATGTATATTTATATAGATATATATATATATCAACAATAATTAACTTATAACTTTAACGCTATAGTGATCAATATTTACATTAGAAGGATTGGAATTGTAAATTTTATTTAACAACCTTATAAGTACGAAGTATTTAATATGTATATTTTGAGTGTCGAATTTTAGGTAATATCTCCCTTCTCAATAATTTAGGTATTTAGCCCCTTTTTTCATTCATTTAAAAAAATTTCCTAATTATTTAATAAGTATACTAGTGCAAAGCATGCGACATATGCATATCACAAATCGTTGCTGCAATTAGGATTTAAGAACTGTAGTTTGGCTCATTAAAAATCATGGATAGAATGGAAATAGCAATCATTCATTGTCGTTGTCAAAGCTTCCCAAGGTTGAGAATAGGTCTTATCAATGTCAAGATCAATCTATACCACTGTGCCAAGACTCGTACATAATAGTGCCAACGATAGTGCCAAAACTGCAGTGCTAAAACATATATATTACGGTTTTGAGACTACTACTGTGTCATATATGCAAATCTTATGCTATACATTGAAGAGACCATTGTGCCAAAACTACAGTGATGATGAACTACTTACATATGCCAAGACTATTGTGTTGTTATGCCAATAAGAGTAGCATACAGAGCGTATAAATCAGATGACTTTCCTATGTGATGTGAGCCATATAATATAAAGGATCATAGTATAAGAGTATATTGTGATGGTGCCTTATGTGTTACGCTATCGATTCAAGAGAACAAAACCATGCATACGTGCAATATCAATTGAGTGGAAGTTCATTATAGCGTGGTCATACAAAGAGCAAAGAGCACGGGCTAGAGAACAAGAACATATGACGGAGAGTAGAATACCTGTAGCTTGTGAGAGAGACCCTCATGAGAGAGTAGCCCGATGAAAGAGCAAACCAACGAAGCTCAAACCCATCAAAGTCTCAAAGCCATCAAACTAAATCACAGAGAAAGAGAGAGACGATTCTCATGGTGACTGCTTCTCTTTGAATCCTACTTGGGCTTGTCCTTAGCCAGCTCCGATACCATGTTAATTTTGAAACATGATCTTTGCTTAGGTCAATTACTTCAAGAATTCGTAAGTACCCAAGATTAATTCCATTTCACATAAACTATTATCTCAGTAATTGATGAAAGAACATAAATAACAAATGAAAAAGACAAGCCAAGACAAGAGAAAACTGAGATTGGCTCAAGCCAGGGAGGAAACCCCAAGATGGGGAAAACCCTTGATCAAATCTTCTTATTATTATCTTCAAATGTTTAGCAGAGAAAGAGAGGGAGAAAATATAATTTATGACAAGGAGGTAGCCCAGGCAAGTCTTCCATTCTCCCTTCACACAATAGCAACCAGAATCTGCCCTAACCAAAGAACAATAGAAGACATAACAACTACAAGGAAGACTCCAAATAGAGTTCAGTCCTAGATCAATTTGAGCGGCCTTCATAACTGATTATAATGAACCCAAAATGGATATATACTAGACAGCAGAAGATCTCGAACATGGTTAGCCCATTCTGACTTTGCAAAAAAAGTTTCCAATCACTACAGCTGACATACTTCTACATGATGCTTGTCATGGCTTCCTGAAACTTGATTTATTGAAGGAGTAAGGCCTAACGACTCCTCCAACTAGCCCAGTATAAACCTACGAACCTCCTGTAATTACTACAAGACTTGCAGCCTTACAAATCCTCCTTCATTATTCCTTGGATTACATCAACTGCATTTCAGACTCATCAAAAACCCATAACCAGATCTCCAAACCACCCATAGCAACCTCAGCCCTATCCTCCTTGTGTTGAGGCTTCCACAGAAGATGAAACCTTTTAATTTATGCCCAAACAATGTGTCTCAATGAGAATGGAGGACACCTATATATATAACAATTTTTCCTTGTGGAGGTGAAGCCGACCTTGACACTTAGAGGCAAATTTGAATTTCAAATTTTCAATTCTCCCGCCTTAAGTCATGACTTGTAGAATTTCTTTGAAATAAATAAATATTTTTCCTTATCCAAATTTGGTGTTCTTGAGGTCGATTTTGGTCCTCTCGAAAAGAGGAATTCAATGCCACAATTATCTTCCTCAAAGGAGCTGTCCAAAGTGGGATTTGTCCCTAGTTTCTAATTTTAACATGTCCCCATTATCAAGATTGTACATCCTTCCATGGAATAATAAAATTCCATCATCGTCTAGTTCATATCCCTCAAATTTAGGTTCTAAGAACACTTGTACAAACTGATTGAGATATTTGCAGAAAACATTGTTCATAAGGTTCATGAATACTGTTGGTGCATTGGTCAACCCAAATGGTACCACAGTGAACTCATAATGCCCGAAACGTGTTCAGAATGCAGTCTTAGAGATATTGCTTTCCTTAATTCTTAACTGATGATAGCCTTATTGTAAATCAATTTTTGAAAAAACAGCAGCTCCTTTCATTTGGTCAAAGAAGTCATCAATTCAAGGCATTGGATACCGATTCTTTACTGTAGCTCGATTTAAGTCCCAGTAGTCTATACATAACCACAAGGAACCATCCTTCTTCTTGACAAAACTTACAGGTGCACCCCAAGGCGAAGTACTAGATCGAATGTGTCCTATATCCAGTAGTTCTTTCAACTGGATTTGTAACTCTTGAAGTTCAGGAGTTGTCATTTTGTAAGGTGTTTTAGAGATTAGTTTTATACGAGGTTTAAATTCTATTGAGAGATCTAGTTCTCTTTCAGGAGGTAATTCTGGTAGATCCTTGGGAAAAACATCTGGAAATACGGATAACACCAGATCTTGCTCTAAGAACGGTCTTTTCTCCTTATTTCTTGAACTGCATATACCTGACAACCTTTTCTTAAGCAACACATCATTTGCATTGCTAAGATGAAGCATAAAGATACTTTCCTCTTAATACCTTGGATTTGGATCATTTCACCTTCATCATTTATACAGAGAATTGTTTTCTCGCAGCAGTCTACCAATGCTTGATGAGCTTCTAACCAATCAATAGTTATGATGAAGTCATAAGTTCCTATGGCTGTAACATAAACTTTTAACTTAGTCGAACAGATCCCTAGACCAATTTTGCATTCCTCCACACTTAAGTCTACGGATTGAAGTTCTCCTGAAGCCATTTATACCTGTCTGAAACCATTTTTCTTGTGGGCTGCCAACCCACATTTATTTAATGCATAAACAAAATGAAACTATCAGTAGCACCAGTATCAAATAATATTCTAAGTTTTATGCCATTAATAGTACCTAAATATTCCACTACAATGCACTGATGTTCTGCCTAGTTGTTATTGACTATTGCATGGATTCTATGATTGACTTGGGTACTTGATGATGGCTCTTTTCCTTCTATATGCATTATACTTGACGAGGGTTTCGGACAATCATGTTGCAAATGCAGTCCTCCACATCCCCAACAATTAACTTGGGATGATCCCCTTGAGTCAGATTGTAAATTTCTAGAAAAGGAACTCCGCCCTCTTGTGCTACTTCCTCTCACACTTCTTCCTCTATTATTAGTTCCTCGAGATTTTCAATAACTTGAGTTTGATGATTCAGCAACTATAGTACTAACTGTCATGGGATCTCTTGCTCCTACTCCTCTTGGGGTAAATCTATTACCATAAGGAGGTGATCTCGAGCTACTTCCCCTGCAGAAGTTTCAGGGAGCTTTCCCGGGGAATCCTAGTTGCAAGGGTCCTACCGGTCTGACATCCCTTTTCATCCCTAGATGCTCTTCTACATAATGGGCACATTCAACTGCCTTTGTTATTGAAAATGGCTTCCACATTCTAACCATGGCCCTAATTCAAGAAATTAATCCATATACAAAGCGCTCAGCTTGATGTTCATCAGTATCTAGATAAGGAATATATTTCACAAGTTCCATAAACCTTATCTCATATTCTTTCACTATTTTGTTACCTTGAACTAGCATATGGAAAGCTTCAGCTTGATGCTCCTGAAAGTAAGGTGGTAAGTATTTAGCACGAAATATTTCTTCAAACAACTCCCAGGGAACATTATCCATTGTGAGGTGTAATTGTTTTTCCAGATTTCCCCACCAAATCAAGGCACTTTCCCTTAACTGAAATACGACAATTTTCGTCTTGGAGGTAGAAGAGTACTCTCTTAGGGGAAAACATTTGTTCCTTCCTTCTAGCCATGCTTCAGAACGTTCATTAATTTTTTGTAGCTCCCTAGAAATATCTTCCTTTGATTGTCTATAATCAGAACCTTTGGGCCCCGCTAGATTTCTTTCCTCAAGTTGAGCTTGCTCTTCTTTGATATTAGCTATTGGCAGCCCTTTTAGTGTCTCCAAGTTGGTTTTCAATGAGCGCACTATAACGGTTAACTCAGGTGCTGAAGCAATTGGTGTTGATGATGACCTTGGTGGTGGCAACGGTGATGACCATAGTGGTGGCGTTAGCAATGGCGATGCTACGCGATCGCATCGTCGTTGTTGATATGTCTTTACCATCGCGGCTTTTCCTAGATACATAATAAGATTTATGAACATCTAAAGTACCATTTAGATTTAATAAATATAATTTTCGTAAATTCAAGCTCTTATACGGGTATAGTCTTTTTTACTATTTTTACCTACAAGCAGGTCTTACTGGTACTGAGGTCAAGGAGGGTGGTATTGCTACCTCCTTGTCCTAATGCATGGTGTTCTATCCTGATGCATAATACTACTTATCAAAATGCATGGGTATTTTTAGACATAAGAGCATAACCATACAGGGAAATTGGTTTGCCAATAGTAACAGAACCCAATAAATGTAGATTATGCAGCCTTTTCAGATATCATCTGTTTTGCATAGCACTTGGTTAATTTTTCATGTCATTAAGGGTCGTTTGGGTTTAATTAAGATATGGGTTTTGTTGCTCCTGTCGCCTACACCTACCTACAAGTTAGTGAGAAAAGCCTTCAACCCCACAAGGTGTGGTTAGTGCCAGGTGTTATCACTCCTCCAAATCTCCAAGGCTGAGGAAAAGTCTAGCTGCGGTAACCACAGACCAATCTTTTGACTTGGAAGCTAGCCCTACCAAGCCAGAGAGGGCTCTCTCCAAAGGATCACAGCTAAGAGGGTTGGATGGATTAGGGTTTTAGGCTAGATATAGTAGCTCAAGGTTTTGGTTTGATTTGATTGGGGTAGTCACTAGATGAGTGAATTAAGTCAGAGAGTGAACTAGGTCAGGGCATGAGAGGATCAGAATTGCAGACATCTCATGGGGCAAGGTAGGCAAAAAACCTAACACTTTAAGGTGATTTGGTGATATGGATTAAGACTGGCGAGGAGCTAAGAAGAGCATGAAACACATGAATTCTTCCTAAAGTGAAGAGATGATTACAAACTGTGAAAGTTTCCCCAAAACAGAGCATGGAAAATCATGAATTATGTTCATCAACTTGAAAATTATCACAAAATAGACATGAAATGATTGCTGCAACTAACAACACGTTCAAACATACGAGACAATGGAAGAAACAATGTCAAATATTGATACCACAAGTATCCCAAGGAAATAGTTGCAACTCATCTATTAATACTGGCCAAAATCTGATACAATAGTGTCTTTGATCACTAGTACAACATCCAACTGAGTCCAACCTTTGAAAAGACTAAAAAATACAAAATATAGGCTTCAAACAAACTCCTCCCAGCCATCAGGGGTCAAATCCATGAGAGGAGGAGCAGTTCCACCAAAATCTGAACTGATAGCTAGAGTGTAGGGTGGTCAAAGTGACTCATCCCTAATTACAATGAACTGATTCATTACACCTCATAGAGTCTATTTACTTAATGTATTTACCCTCCGTAATAGTAAAAAAACCATAATAACATTTACATGAGCAATTACATCAGTAAAAAGTTGATTTCCCAAGAGGAAAATCAAATCTGGAGAAAAACAGTGAAAAATTAGGCAACTTGTCAAATGCGCAGCGTCCGTGTCAAACGTGCAGCGTCAGTGTCAAACGCGCAGCGCCAGCTTCAGACCCACTTTTTCCTACCTTCCCAGTGTCCAAATTGATCCCAGGATAGCTCGTTGGAAACCTTATCTTGTCTAGTTTCCACATCCACCATTAGTTTACAAAATGGACTTGATTTGACCCTCCAAAAATGGATTCTCCCAAGACTGGTCAAACGTGCAGCGTAACACTTAAACGCGCCCTCCATGTTGCAGCTTGATTTTGAGTGGGTTCTCGGTGTCCAAATTGAGCTCATGATAGCTCGTTGGAAATATCTCTCTCTTGGCTACACAATGGACCTATCAAGCACTGAAAATGATCAAGTCTAGTAGAATGAGAGTGCAAAAATGAAGTGTGCTCTTGGAGGAAAGTTTTGGAGGTCTTCCTCAACTCCAAATGGATCTCATGATAGCTCATTGGAAATCTCTTTCTATCTAGTTATCATTTGACTCATCAAGAAAGTCATTTGGACACTCTAGCTAGGAGAAAATTTATTTTCCCAAGGTCACTTCAAAAGTGCAACAACTCTCTTGTAGCAACTGTATTTTTGAAATTTCTCCAAAACCATGACACCTGTGCAAAAACTGAAGGAGGTTTTTCATGCTTGGCCTATGATGGACGAAAACTTCTCTCACTTTTGTCAAATTCATCTTTGTTTGGTCAAAAACATAGTTTGAAGAAAAAAATGGCCCTGTGTGTGGCCAATGATTTGTCCCTTAGAATGACTTCTTAAAAAATAATGGAGACATGATGTTTATGAGTTGAAATGGCCTCATACTTGCTAATATGACCTCCCTTATGCCTCCTCTGCTCAGATGTCTCTGATTCCATAGAAAACCCTAGCTCAATGGGAGAGGAAATTAGGGTTTAGTGTAGGCAAAACAGGGGATTTGGGAAATTTATAGGAATGAAGGGAAATAAAGGGGATAGGGGGCTTTTAAATTCTTAAGAAAATTTTGGGAGGTAGGGAGGGATTTTAGGAAGTAGGGGAAACTAGAATTTCCAAGATTGAGTGAGGGGAAAGGGTCCAAAAGGGAAAAACACAAGCCTAGTCTAGAAAAGTGTCAAAAACGTAGCAATAGGCTAGGGTTTGTAGAAAAATGATGATTTTGAGAGACAGAAGTGATGGGAAGTGTTTAGGAAGGTATATTAAGGATAGGGGAAGGCGTAAGAGCATCAGGATACAAGTTTTGTTGATGATTTAACCATGGAGGTCATGAAACCAAGAGAAATGCCCTCAAAACCCTAGGAGAGGGAAATGAGAGGAATGGGCATAAGAAAAGGTCAAGGGAGGTAGATAGAAATAGGTGAGTGAGATATTGATGGATAAGAGTGCTAATGAGCCTTCCCTTGGTCTTTGATGGTCTTTATACCTTGTTTAAATTTTCAAAATTGATCTTGGGACCCACTTTCTTCCTTTTGTCATTTACCTTACTCTTGGAAGCTATACCTTTACACTTGACTTTCTCTTTAACAAAATGATCACTTGATATACATTGAGAACACTTTGACCTTTGACTTTTTGGTCCTTTGGCATTTTGGAACTCTGAATTAGCAGCTTGGAAATCATGTGCTTATTACATTTGATTGACATAAAATTACATAAAAAATAAAAAATAAAATTACATCTCTATTTTTGGAATAAAATTACAATCTGGAATGAAACTCACACTTAAAATCAAAATTACAACTTTGGCAACCATCTTTACATGTTTACAAATCCTCTTTAAACGAAAAGGGGATATTATTGTGTTCAATCTCATACTTTTGTTGGCCTTATGCAGTGAAATGGTGTTTTATTGGACCTTGAAGAATGAAACCTAGTGACCTAATGGGACCTTGAATGACCAGACTCCATGTGGACTTGACTGACACAAAACGTGATGAAATGAGCTTTTATGATAAATGTATGCTCAGTAAGACACAAGAAGCTGGGTCAGCAAATATTGATTTTTGAGGAAGAGTAGGGCTTTTTTGACTAGGGCTACCATCAGTGAGTAAATTTTTGTATGAGGACCTAGGTGGAATGACAAAAATTTCAAAATGGGACCCTAACATGATATAAAAGAGGAGTTTTGATCACTGATGGCAGTATGCAAATACTGACTCTAACAGCAGGGAACTCAAAGAAGGGGTTGTCACACTAATCCCAACTCTCTCGCTTGAGCTATCTCCTAGGTTAGCTAAAGGGGGTGGTACCTAATGAAAATTTAAGTTAAAAACGATATGAGGTTCTAGGAGAAAAGTTAATTTGGATTTCTTGCCAAAAATAATTTGTTACCCATAATTAAGCAAGCATATAAATGTTCAAATTTCAATGATATATTCAAAGTATAGACTAGTGCATTCAAGTAAATAACAATAGCTTGCTCAAAAATGAAATCAAGATACAATGATAGACAAATCAAACTTTAGACCAAAATAAGCATATGAACATCAATTGCAACTATAAAGGAAATAGTACTTTGGAAGAAAATGCCCCAGATAACAAGATACATCAATTACTCATGAGCATAATGATCATCAAAGCAATAAAATGAAATATAACTACACCAATGATCAATATTCTAAGTACAAGAAAATTAAATTGTTGCAAAAGTAAAAGACTCACAATACTTGCATCATAAATGCTTCTTGAAATGAAAATAATGATATTTGCAAATAAAACTCAAAACACATCAAGATAACAAAATGGGAAATTGCAAGTAAAGTAAAATGATGTTGTATTAACATGAGATGCACTTATACTAAATTTGGATGCAATTAGTCTTGGTTAGTTTTAGTCTAAAATACCTAAGCTAAGTGAGAAGTCTTCCTCTTGAGCTCTTACCAAAGGGTAAAATTGGGGTGACTGTAAGAAAGAGAGGGTGAGGGCACGAAGGTGTCATTAACGATACCCGTTCCCTGATTCTTACAAGCCAACATGTGCCTTCGTTCCTACAAGGGGATAAGCCACCTTCATAACTAAATGGTCACAACACCTTTACCTTACTTCGTACCAGATGGAAGAACTTTCTAAGAAATCATTTTTTCATATACTTTTTGTCAACCAAGCTTATGCTTGGAGGTTAATTTTAGTAAGGCTTGGGAGCTTTCTATACTAAAATGCCCAGATGAAGTGCAAGTTGTGTTAATTTTCCAAATTAAAGTGATGCTACATGCAAATGCTTCAAAGATATTGATTTGCAATGCTTGAAAATGAAATAGTGTTCAACATAAGTTGCAATTATAACTTCAATTGGAGGAATAAAATTAGCTTACAAGTGTTGCATGTGTCTCATCAGTGAATTAAAATGATACAAGTAATTTGCTTGAAAGTAAAATTTGTTTCAAATAGACAATGACAATAAATTGCTCCAATATTCAAGATAACAATATAGCATAAAAATGAAGCATGTATTCAAGTGCTCATGAAACAATTTACCAAGGTAAATGGAAATAAATCAAAAATTGTTAAGAATATAAAATGGTTGCATGTGAAGGATGAATTCCCAAAGTAAAGTGTAAGCTTGTAGCTCCAAGCTCAAATGAAGTTGTAACAAACTTGAACAAAAAAATGAAATGTGATAGTGAGGTTGATTAATTCCCAATTAAAGCATGCATGTAAGTAAATGAATTGTAAAAGTTTAAACCATGCAAATGTCAATCCACCCACGAGAAGCCTCCCTCTAAATGAGAAGATAGGATACCATGGGAGAAATCCCAAGCTCCCACAAGAAAATTAGATCTTTTATTAATATTACAATGAGAAGAGGGCTCTTCAAAGTCCTCAACTAAACTTCAAGGAGAGTCTTCACAATAATTGCTTGAAACTTGGACACTAGACCTCCTTTCTTGAGAAAGTAATGACAAGATTTCACAAAAGTTATGCAAAGGAAACAAGGTGAAAGTTTCCTACAAATGCCCACAACTTAGATAGGAAAATGGGCAACCCTCTAGTGAACTCGACTTTGGCCAAAATAAGTCTCAAAAGGGCTCATGGCATCCCTTGGGAATCAAACCCCCAACACTTGCCAAAGGTCGTGCAAACACTTGTTAGATGTTGTGGGAGGTTGCTCTTCAAAATCTGTCACACAAGAGTTAGCAAACAATCCAAACAATGGCGGCAAAATAAGTTAAATATTAATGGAAAAATCAGCTAGATAAAATGTATATGTGCAATTATAATTCACAAAAAGCTAAGCTAAAGAGTGAGAGTAAACTCTCATCTTTGCTTAGCCATATTTAAGCTCTTAGATAGCAAATGAAATAAAGGAACTACAACGTTCTTTCTAAAAGAGATTTAAAATTAAAATTACTTGGCTTGTGTACAAGTTATGTTCCAAAACCCCTGCAAAACACTTTGTAAGATAAGACTATGAAGGCTCAAAGAAAAAATGAGATCTCCTTTAAAAATGTATCAAGAGCTGGTTGGCCTCTCCAAAGACTTCCCCTCATGCTTGATTTTGTGATCCCAACAAGATGTTCCCTCTACAAAACTTCAATCAAGAATTAGTTCCATATAGATTTAGCAATAAACAATGATAAGAAACTCTAGAGATTTATTTAAAATCAATTAGATCATTCTATAACTAGAGCATACTTCTAAATCAAATGCCATTGCAAGATAGTTCTACATTAACAAATCTACAAGAGCATATGGAAACAAATTAGATCAAAGCAGGAGTAAAAGGAATTATACCAATGATCAACAATTTATCACACTCTCAAAGGAGGAATACCTCATGAATGAAACCCCAAAGTCTTTATTGATATTTTTGAAAGTGTACAAGATATCAGCGCTTCCGCAAGCACAATAGCTAGTAACAATATGATACAAATGAAAGCTCAAGGCTCTATTATATAGAACTATTGGAGCTAATCCCAATGTAGAATGTGTTAACAAGTGGCATTATTGAGTAGATCCCGATGGAAATTCGAATTTGCTCAGTGGCTATGATATTTGACTAAGTGCCAATGAATATGAGTGTAGTAGTGATCAAACAAGTGGCTGATATGACTGTTGTGCATATATCCTTAGCTGGGAAACATATATCCTTGTTCCTATGCAAGTTCATTATGGCTGCCAAGTGTGAAATAAGTGAGTGAAAAGAAGAACAAATTCCATGAAAATCTCAGCCCCAAAATCTAATGAAGATACCACTGCAATTACACATCCCAATCTGCCCCTTAATCTATGCGCATAACCTGTTGTGAGTGTTGTGCGTTTGGCTGCCTCTGAACTGTTGTTCGTAGACTACTGTGTAAATTGCATGTGGCTGCCAAGCCTGATCTGCGTAGGGGCTGAAATAGCTAGCTTTATACACGTGGATGGGTGTAGAATAGTGGAGACACACTC
Organism: Pinus taeda; assembly: GCA_000404065.3. Classification (NCBI taxonomy): domain Eukaryota; kingdom Viridiplantae; phylum Streptophyta; class Pinopsida; order Pinales; family Pinaceae; genus Pinus; species Pinus taeda. The sequence goes on along the minus strand of APFE030838360.1, from coordinate 94,320 downwards.
CTTAATTTATGCGTTGACTGAACCTTCCAATCTGTCCCACAAATCTAAACATTTCAGTTTAGAAAGTGAGGCCTTCAAAGAAAACAGGGAAAGTTATGTAGATATGTTGGTAGCTAGCTCTTGGGACAATCTATTTAGCGAGGGGTTTGTCGAGAAACTGGGAGCATTTATTTTGAAGCTTCACAGAAAAAGGGTCAAATACATCAAACAGATGAAGAAGCAATCTGTCCCATATGAACTTTAGCCTCGTGGACGTTAAAATAATTTCTTTCTTTCTTTCTTCTTTCTTCTGTGTGGATATTCCAATCTAGTATGTGTGTGGAGTTGTAGGTTATGCGTGGTCTTTAATTAACATGTGCATAATTCCTTAGAATTGGATAGATGTAGACCATGGGAGTGAGGTGGGGCCTACTCCCAACCCACTTTATTCAACCTTATATAATAATTCTATTCACATTTGAATTAATTCTAACTTGAATTTTGGCCATACGTAACACTTCAACTTTACCTTTTTAACTCAAAGTGGAACCTTTGGACTTGCCACTTGGAACTTTGACTTGCTTTGACTTCAGTTGGGTTTCATGCGGTGGGCCCCACATAATTGCCACATCATCTTTGAATTTCATTTGGAATTGTCATGTCACTTGTTTGACTTTCTTTGACTTTGGAAAAATTTATAATTTTATTTTTTCAATTATTGATTTTTTTTAATTTTTTCCTCATTTTTGCCACATTCATTAGGAAAATCGGCTTTTGAAGGACCATAAGTCATTTTTTGACCTCCAAAGCGGGCCCTAGGATATTGTTGGGTCTCTGAGAATGAATTTCGAGTAGTCACACGCCCCAGACATTTCCAAAGGCCACTTATTTACATCAATACATAGAAAATAATTAAGAAATCTCGTTTTGCGGGAAATTTTTAATTATTAAAAAATCCTACTTACTAGCCAAACTTCACAAAAAATTTTGTGTGATCTAGTATGGTAATATACATCGACTCTAGACACTAAGATGTATAAGGTGCTCAACCTTGAAACCGTTACCTTGCTTTGGGGTAAAAAGTGAGTGAAAAAAACAGAAAACTATCCACCTCTGAAAAAGAAGGGATAATTAACCAGATAAAAAAACACTCCAAAGTGTAATCGTTTGTTCATCGAATCCCAACATCCTAGCCCTGTTACAGACTCAAAAAATCCTCATTACTAGTATTACTTATTACAATTCCCCACAGGGTGTGAAATTTGGGTACAAGAAAGATGATTAGAAAATAGTAGAGTTCAAAAATTTGTTGACGAATGGTATCTAATGGTACAAGTGTCCTCTGGATCATCCTTGGGCATGGAGTCTTCCATTTAATCATTAGGTGCCACTCCAGTAGTCAACAGGTTTAATGTGTAATAAAAGACAGAGAACAGAAATAAAATAAGATAAACTAGATAAACGCTTTAAGCAGTTCAACAACTATTTTAAAAGGGCACTAAAATCTCTAAGACATAATCAACTTGGGGTCATTTTGTGAAGAAGATATCTAGGAGTAAATTCATTAAAAATAGCTACTAAATATATATATAATTATATATATATAAGTTGACCTTGATTGGAGTTTTTAAATTTAAATTTAGATATCAATGTCCACTAGTGGCCAAAATTGGCCTATGGAACTGCAAAAGACAATGACATAACTGAATAAAGTGAGTGCCAAAAGCATCTCCAAAAAACTTCAAAAGAATGAATATAAGAATGTACTTTAGGAATGCCAAAAGCATCTGCCAAAAAAGTAGGAAGAGAACATAAGATGAAAAGAAGACTTTATAAGACATATAAAGAGGCACACGAAATCCCAAAATGGTAAAGATGGGTAAGGAGTCAAAGATCAGTTCCAAGATAGAAGCCCTAAACCAAAAATGTCGCAGAACGACTCTTCTAGCATCCATGGTTGGAAAAAGTTGGTGACGAGATTCATATTGGCAACTCCTAGGCACTTTCACTGTAGCAGACTAGAGACTATAGATAACACACATGTATATAATTAAATAAAAACATAATATTAACACACAAAAAAACCATAATGGTGTCAGTCTCACTGTAACTACCTGAGCACTCACCTAAGTAATGGCCACTCACAAAATTAATATTTTTCTTATTTTTAAATTATTTGTCAGGCACTGACAAATAGAAAAAAATAAAATGCCCTCCACGAAGGGAATTATGTCCCATTAGAGCTAGATCAACCAATTCAAAATTAGAAATAATACTACTAGAAAATTCAAAAATTATTTTTGAATTTACGAGAAAATAGGAATATTAAGTATTTTCTCCAAACTTTGGTTAAAATTGCAATAAACAAAATATATATGTATTGAAAGTCACCAACCTTTGATGATGTTTGAGGGAAAAACAAAACAACTCGCTTATCTGGTTGTATATTAAATGATGTGCAGAATGTATATGGTTTGTTGGGTTTGTGACAATATTTATTACTTTGCCATTGAGAAATTATAAAAGTTGAATTAATAGGAAAAATGTTATAAAAATAAATAAAATCATATATTATATAAATATAAAGATACATAGCCAACATCAATTAATTAGAAAACCTTTGTGAAAATACTCATTCTTATATAAAGATATTTTTTTGGATTTAAAAACATTTTATAATAAAATTATCATATATGCTTAAATAAAACAAATATCAAATTAACTTTATAACCAAGTTAAATTTGCACTAACTACCTAAATGAAAATGAGACAAAGGAAATTATAAATCGGTACCTGAGACAATGGCTATAGCAATTTCCAAGAAAATTACAATTCAATGTATTTCTATGCAAACAGTCGCCACTGATTTTCCGGCAAATGTCGATGAAATCAGGTCCAAGTGTTTTGGGAAAATAAGGACTGAAGCCATATGCAATTTGCCAGTTGTTTTTCCTGTAGATGCCGGTCGAATCAAGAACAAGTCTTTCATAAAAATATTGAATGGAGTCGTGCAATTCATCCAACCTCACAAGAATTGCACAACTTCGTTCCTTATATTTCCAAAAGTGGAAAGGCACATGAGAAAAGTAAATGTTCACTAGCCCTACTGATGATTGGGTCCTGAAAAATAAGTAATCAGCTATTTTATGTTAAAAGATTTTTAAAAAAATATCTGAACACAATCTTACTGTGATAAGCAAAATGAACGTAACACAATTTTACTACCTGGAGCAAAATAAATCTAACGAATTCTGATTGATTTGGAGATACCCATTCCCCATGGTTGTGTGAAACTGTGACTAAATGGCTTTTGTCATTTACAAAGCGTCACCCAAAAGTGGTTCAGGTCAGTTGACACTTACGCTATGTACATTGTTCAACATCTGGCACCAGATAATGAGTTGAATTTAGAGCTCATTCAATTACAGAATGATCGCCTCCCCATTCAACCATGCTCCTGAGCTAACCCCGAGTCCACTGAACGAGCCTCTTCCTCGCTTCCCAAAAGGGCTATCAAATTGGCGGCGATTTTAGCGAGATCGACGTCTTTGTCTATCACCGCGAATAACTCGGTGTTAAATCCCACTATACTTAGCGGGGCTCTACGCATTGGCCGAAGTCGAAATTGTGGACCTTGAGAGACCAGAGATCTTCCTTCTATGGGCGGAAAGAATGGATGGAAATGTAGAACGGAGAGCACGAGGAAAGCTCAGAAGTGGAAGGCGGTAGCACTGGACGAGAGGGTGAACAATCTTATCTGGTGGTACCTAGGGTCATGTCTTGGTAAGGGTTGCGAAGGGGAAATTAGCGATGGAATTGTGGAAACTTGAAGAGGAAAGCTCAGCAATTGACCATAAATTTGGCCATCTGATTGACTACCTTTGCAAAATGCTTTCATCGATACTCCAAGTCTTTCTCGTCTTTAAATCTTTGGTTTACTTCCATTCCCTATTCTCCACGTTACTTAGTGTGGCATACTTTCTACATTAAATTATTTAATAGAGTTTTGTCACATGTTTATGCAAAACCTTATGCAACTCATGTGAAAAGGAGCTCTGCAGGTTTGTGGGGCAAAGGATGAATTATTCGATGCAAAGTCAACATCGATTTTGCACAGAAACACTTTCAATGGCGATATATAAAAATTTATCGGCACAAAAAGTTGTTGTACAAGATATACATATACCATGGTACAAACTTATGGGTGTAGGGCCTGTAAGGTCCCAAGGGTTTGAAAGCCCCCCTCTGATACCAAATTGTAAGGACCAAACCCAAATTAAACCACTAATTTCTACATAATTTACTAGTTAAAATTTAGGCATAATTTATCAATTTAATTCACATATATATACCTGGTTTCCGAGTTTGACATTGATTTCGCGTTGATGTAGCCCCAATTGCTACCGATACCAAATGACCAAATCCTCCCAGCCAAACTGAGCATGGCCTTGGTACCCAACTCCAAAATACTTCACAATTGGAGTATTTTGGCCCCCCATGCCTAAAGGCTTCAAGAACAATTGCTCAAATCTCAAGTTTTGATTCGAATCTCCAGCTCTGATTCAAATCTTCGTTCTCCTTCCTGTTCTCCTTCTAGTGTTGCTTACTTCCGAAAACCTCTTCGCCCGGTGTCTCTGCGTCCTCGGGATAAATACCCTTCCTAGGCAGTCACCGCCCTCATCATATTTTATTTGACAGTCATAAGATTTACGTGTAACCAAGACGTGAGGGTACATACATATATATATATTGATATGTTTGTCATGTTTAAAATTAATAATTTTTACTTTTTATAAAATTTAATTATAATATAAATAAATGAATAGTTATACATATATATCAAATGTTTGTTTATATTAATTTAGTAATTTTAACTTATAAATATATCTTTATATACATATATATATCAACAATAATTAACTTATAACTTTAATGCTATAGTGATCAATATATACCTTAATTTAAAAGGATTGGAATTGTAAATTTTATTTAACAACCTTATAAGTACGAAGTATTTAATATGTATATTTTGAGTGTCGAATTTTAGGTAATATCTCCCTTCTCAATAATTTAGGTATCTAGCCATTTTTTCATTCATTTAAACATTTTCTTAATTATTTAATAAGTATACTAGTGCAACGCATGCGATGTATGCATATGTAGCTATCATATGCATACATCGTATGCATGCTAATACCCTTTTGCTTATAGATCGAAATGGGTCATTACACCGCTTTAGAGCTAACCGTTATAATGCGCTCATTGGAAGCCATCTTGAAAACATTAAAAGGGCTTCCAATAGCTAATACCAAGGAAGAACAACCTCACCTTGAGGAAAGAAACCCAGAGGAGCCCAAGGGTTTTGATTATAGACAACTAAAGGGAGATATTTCTAGGGGCTGCAAAAGATCAAACTCCCAGAATTTTCAAGAGGATGAGCTGAAGAACGTATCGAAGCATGGCTAGAAAGAATGAACAAATGTTTTGCGCTAAGAGAGTACTCTTCTACTTCCAAGATAAATAGTCATCTTTCAATTAAGGGAAACTGCCTTGATTTGGTGGAGAAATCTAGAAAAACAATTACACCTCATCGCGGATAATGTTCCCTGGGAGTGGTTCGAGGAAATATTCCACGCTAAATACTTGCCACCTTACTTTCACGAACAGCAAGTTGGGGCCTTTCATATGCTAGTCCAAGATAACAAAACAGTGGAGGAATATGAGATCAGGTTTATGGAGCTTGTGAAATATATTCATTATCTAGATACTAACAAACGTCAAACTAAGCGCTTTGTATATGGATTAAATCCTCAAATCAGAGCCATGGTTAGAATGTGGAAATCATCATCGGTAGTAGAGGCAGTTGAATGTGGTCGTTGTGCAGAGGAGCATCTAGGGATAAAAAGGGATGTCAGACCGACAGAACCATCATAGCCACAATTCCTAGGGAAGGCTCCCCGAAACTTCTTCAGGGGAAGTAGCTGGAGACCACCTCCTTATGGTAATAGATTTACCCCAAGGCAAGTAGGAGCAAGAGCTCCCATGACAGTTAATACTATAGTTGTTGAATCGTCAAACATAAGTCCATGGAAATCTCGAGGAACTACAAATAGAGGAAGAAACACGAGAGGAAGTAGCACAAGAGGACGAAGTTCCTTGTCTAGAAACTCACAATCTGACTCAAGGGGACCATCCTGGGTTAATTGTTAGGGATGTGGAGAACCACTCTTTCAGCATGATTGTCTAGAAGCCTCGTCAAATGTAATGCATCGAGCAGGAAAAGAACCATCATCAAATACCCAAGGCAATCAAAGAATCCATGCAGTAGTCAACAATAACCAAGCAAAACATCAGTCCACTGTAGTAGAATCCTCCAGTACTATTAACGGTATAAAACTCAAAATCTTATTTGATACTGGTGTGACTGATAGTTTCATTTCATCATATGCATTAAATAAATGTGGGTTGGCAGCCTCCAAGCAAAACAATTTCAGACAGGTGGAAATGGCTTCAAGAGAACTTCAGTCCATAGACTTAAGTGTGGAAGAATGCAAAGTTGATCTAGGAGTCTGTTCGACTAAGTTAAAATTTTATGTCACAGCCTTAGGAACTTATGACCTCGTCATAGATATGGATTGGTTAGAAACTCATCAAGCTTGGGTAGACTGTTACAGGAAAAGAATTCTCTGTATAAATGATGAAGGACAGACTATCCAAATCCAAGGTATCAAGAGAAATATATCTTTACACTTCATCTTAGTAATGCAAATGAAGCATTGCTTAAGGAAAGGTTGTCAAGTATATGTAGTTAAGGAAGTAAGCAAGGAAAAAGGACCGTCCTTAGAACAATATACGGTGTTTTCCGAATTTCAGGATGTTTTTCCAAAGAAACTACCAGGATTACCTCCTGAAAGAGAGTTGGATATCACGATAGCATTGAAACCTGGTACAGAACCGATTTATAAAACACATTCCAGAATGACAGCTCTAGAACTTCAAGAATTACAAATTCAGTTGAACGAACTATTGGACATATTGCACTCAAATGGTCAAATTTCCAAGGAAGTGGAAGTACCATCTTTTTCAACAAGAATCGGATCACATATCAGCAGTCCATGTGTCATGGTCATCCCATTCTGCAAGTTATATATTGTAAATGATCTTAGTAAAACCTTGAGTCTATGTAAAAACCAAGGTAAGCCTATAATTTGATGACGAATTCCATCTTAGGAGGTTTTTTAACCTCGCTGATTACTTGTGTTTTTCAACACGACTAATCAAAGGAGTTTTTTTCCTCTAGCTTAAACCCCAAAGCTACGGCAAAATTTATTGTCGAATTATCAAGTGAGTCCTAGTGTTTTTAGTCGAGTATGGTGTAAAAAAGGTTTGGGAATAATCTAAGCAAATTGGTTAAATTATTTTATTACAAATCATTTGGTTTACTAAATCATATCGTGTCATAGATGGGTTATGTGTCTTGAGGGTCTAAGCCAAATGTGTATTCCCTCTTTGAGTCTTGTAAATGAAAAATCTTAAGTATTAGAGGGTTGGAAAAATAATTAAATCCCCTTGTGTGTAAATTAATTAATTTTTCTAGCAAAATAAAATTAAATCTTAAGCCATAAAATTAGTTAATTAGAGTCAAAATAAATTGTCTTAGGAAAATAAATTCTCCAAATGAAAAAACTTGTGGGACTTAAAAGAATAAATTTTTAAAGGTCCTCCACCAAAGGAATATTGTATATTTCAAGAAAATTTGGACCCTTGGATTTTGGTGGTTAAGACAAAGTCATTTTTTTTATAAAATTAGCTCAAAATAATTAATTTTGAGCTAATTAAAATGAAATTAAATGATAAATTCGAAAATTCGTCAAAAATAAAAAATCAAAGGTCAAGATTAAAAGATCTTGAAGTGTTTATCAACAGGCAAGATTATTTTGACAAGGATCAAAGAAACTAGCCGTTATTTTTCCATTTGGACGATCCATCTATAAAGTAAAGAGTCAATTGAGTCTCTAGTCATCTTGATCTCTAGCTAGAAAATTTCTGCTTAAATAGCTTTGTAACTATTGTCCCGTTGGGAACTATTTTTTCAATCATAATAATGACTTTGGGGTGCAATTCAAGGTGTTCTTGCTTATTGATTTGTGGTATGTGCTGACTACGAGCATCTCTATGTTGTGTTGAATATTGGGAAAATTTGTTTTTTTCATTAGATGGAGATAGAACCATATTATTGATAGTTTTGGGTTCATCTTAGGTGGTTTGATTCCCCATGTGATCTAACAAATTATTTTGAGATAAATTCATAGTTCTTGCAGGTACTTCAGTCCTTGGCCTCCAAGTTTACAAACTTGGGCAAGAATTATTGTTGATTGGATTCCAAATATTTATACGGTGGATTAAATCTTCGCTAAGGATATAGTATACATTGGGGTTTCTAAAGTATTTTTAGCCATTCTTTAAAGGAAAAAAACTCCATAAAAATATTTTTCTCAAAAACCTAAAATTTTTAAAACCCTTGTATATTTGTAGATCTTGTGAATAATTTTTTAAATATAACTTGTAAATTATTTTTCTAACTTAGGTTTTGGGGATTTTTAGTATTTTTATTTGGGATTTGGGTGTTTTTATTTTCATTTTTGCAGGTTGGATCAAGGAATCAAGTGAGAGAAGAGCTAGATCTAGGCCCTTGAGGATAAGATCTAGTTTTTAGACAATTTTGCAGGGATATTTACTGAAGATTTGATGGAAAAATTTAGATCTGGAAGAAAAAAACAAAAAAAATTGAGACATGGGTTTTCAGTTTTTGGCTTCCTCTTGCCATTTCAGCCCCCGATCAATCATTTCAACCCTTTTATCCCCACAAATTGGTTTTCCTTGGCCTTGTTTTTCCTTTTATTGGCTTCTTTTGCCCTAATCTGCCCTAAAACCTTATCTGAAGTTTTAAGGCTAAATACTTGGTGGTTTTGCAGGATTAATGTCTCAAAATTCTTATTTTCCAAGCAGCAACGTGATCCCGAAGTTTCAACGATTTTCAACAGTAGGATCTTCAAGGCCTTGGGCTTAGGGTTTGACCTCTAAACCCTTATTTTGCTTCAATTTTATTACAGCAGTTAAATCATTAATATCTAAGCCCTAAATCATATTTTAATTAGCCAAAATCGATTAAAATTGCAAAATCTAAGTTTTCACAAGTTTTGGCCACTTAGGCATCTCTAATTTGACCTAGATCTAACATTTTAGCTTGCATGAATTTACTGCATAATTTTGAAATTAAACCCTGAAATATTTATGAAGTATATGCTTGATAAGGACTAAAAAAATGAATTTTCAGTTTTCGGCAAAACTTACTATTTTTAGACATTTGGACCAGCATATTTAGTATTTTTAGTTTGTTGATATGTGACTAACTGCTGTAATAACATATCAGTTCTGAAATTTCTAAATCACGTCCTCTAAATAGCTCCAAAAACTAATTTTTCAAGTTTGGCGAAACTTTTCTATTTTTTAAAATATTAGGCATCTATTTTTTGGCTTTATTAGTTTGTTGATTTGTGGTTAATTCACTGTTGTAACAAACATATTAGTTCTAAAAATTGCTGAGTCAAACTCTCTAAAAGCCCTAAAATCAAAATTTTCAAGTTCTGATGAGCATTTTACTATTTTTGGTATGCCTCCTCTAAGTAGCTAAAAAAACTAATTTTTCAAGTTTGGCGAAATTTTTCTATTTTTAAAAATATTGGGCATCTATTTTTTGGCTTGATTAGTTTGTTGATCTGTGGTTAACTCATTACTGTAACAAACATATCAGTTCTGAAAATCGCTGAATCGAACTCTCTAAAAGCCCTAAAATCGAAATTTTCAAGTTCTGGTGAGCATTTCACTGTTTTTGGTATATAGGCCACTATTTTTGGTAGTTTTATCTTACTGAACCGTCTTTATTTACTGGTGCAAATCAAGAAATGAAATCTGAAATTTCACTGAATACATCATCTTAAAGTAATCTAAACAAGCTGAATTACATTTGCTAGTCATTAGAATTTCGGTGTTTTATGCCAAGTTTCATCATTTGAAATAGTTTATTTATTGTTGTTACAACATTGGTAAGATCTAAATTTTCTGAAGTAGTATTTGTTGATTTGTGGTAGCATCGGATGTGCTCTAGCTATTTAAGTTTCTAAGTCTACCAGTTAGAAACCCTCCATGCACTTTATTGATTTATTCTTACCTACTTGTTTCGTTACTTAACAAGTTATTTACAATGTAAATACTGAAAAATAAACACTAGTGCATGCTCAACATATTACAGATCATCAACTGAAGGAAACAGAAACAATCACACCAAATGACACCGTTATTTTTGGTCCAATGTCCCCAGAAAAACCCAATGCGGGAAAACCGGTGCAGCTATCTGAGAGTTTTCTTATTAAGCAATTTCACAGTACAATCTTGGTGCCCAATCCGGCTTACCCAATAGAGAATTTCCTTGGCAGTAGTACCTTTCAATCTGAGACAAATGTCTCGGCTGAAGCCCCGGATAAACCCTCTGGCACCTCCTCAGCTCTAATCTGCCCCAGAAATCCCAGCGTCTGCCTTTCTGGACTGCGTCAGCCCCTCTCTGCCTAACACTGACCCTGCGTCACCCTGAATGGGTCTGCGTCAGCCTCAGGAGGCCCTGCATCAGCCTTCTAGCCCTCTGCGTCAGCAACGCTGGCTTCTCTAAAGCAGTGTGCAGCTCCTGGTTGCCTCTGTGTGGCCCAGCGTGAGCCCTGGCTGCTACTATGTCACTCTCTCTGGCTCCTGTGCTGCTCTCCCAACACTATCTCTACCTCTTTGTCTTTTTGTACTCAATGCCCTCAGCTACAACTCCGATCACTGATTCTATCTCTCTTAGCAAACCCCGGTCTAGAGAATAGAATGACTGATCATCTGGTGTTCTCTCCCAGTGACCCTCAAGCCCCCTCTTATACTTTTCTCATTGACATATCAACGACCAAAATTAAGTCCATAATCAACGGCTAAGATTAGATCTGGCTTGATCCATGTCTTTTGGACCATTCTAACACAGTTTTATATTAATCCATATTAATATTTTAATTTCCCTAAGTATAGACTTAAGGATTCCATTAAAAATATTAATTATTTTAATATCTCCTGAAATGTTTAGAATCTGCCCAAACCCTTTCTGGGTATTGGAGATCTCATGTGCCCCAACCTCTCCACCAAATTTCGTGGCTAGAGCACATCCGATACTACCATAAATCAACACTAGCCATGAAAATTGGTGGAAAGGCTAAAGCACATGAGATCTCCAAGACCCAGAAGTGGTTTGGGGAATTCCACCTGGTTAGAAAGATATTAAAATAATTAATATTTTTAATGGACTTCCTAAGTCTAAAATTGGGAAAATAAAAATATTAATGGGTACTAATATAAAACTAGGTGAAAATGTTCTAAATGACATAGATCAAGCCAAATCTAATCTTAGTGGTTGATTAGGAAATTAATCTCGATCGTTGAAGACTCAATATGAAAAGTATAAGAGGAGGCTTGAGGGTCAATTGGAGATACAACAAGAATGATCAGTCAATTCGATTTTCTGAAGTGGGGTTTTCTGAGAGAAATCAAACAAGTGATTTGAGTTGCAGCCAGGGGCAGTGAGTACATAGCAGAGAGGCATAGATAGTGCCAGAGGGCCAACGCAGTGATCGAGGAGGCAACGCAGAGCCAATAGGAGCCATGCAAAGGCTGCCAGAGACTACGCAGAGGCTGAGGGGCTTGTGTGGGTGACGCAGAAGACCAGAGAGCTGACGCAAAGAGGTAGAAGGCTGGCACAGAGGATTCCAGAGCTACGTAGAGGCTAACAGGGCTGATGCAAAGCCTTGGAGAAGCGCCGAAAGGTTTTTCATGGGGTAGACTAGTGCTGAGAAGCTAAATATCTAATTCCGAAAATAAGTATTACTGCTGTGTAGAAATCTCTATTGGGTAAGCCAGTTTGGCACCCTAGTTGTACTCAAGAAAGCTGCTTAATAATAAAACCCTCGGAACTGCTACACTGGTTTTCCCACATTGGGTTTTTCCGGGGACGATTGTCCAAAAACAACGGTGTCCCTTGTGTGTTTGTCTATTATTTCAAATGATGATCTGTATATGAGTTGAGACTGCATTTGTGTTTATTTTCAGTATTTATATGGTTAAATAACTTGTTAAGGAATAAACAAGTAGGTGAAATAAACGAGATAATGCAGTAGGAATTTCTGACATGTCAGACATCAAAATTTCAACATGGTATTAGAGCATTGCAGATTACTGGAGGACTAAAAGCGCCAGCGTAATCAAGGATACTTGCAGCAGTACCAGTTGTCCCGAGAGACAGAGCTGCTCCTAAGCAGAAAGCAGCAGAGAGGGAGTGATGTAGAGGGCCTGTGTCACTCCCTTCGAGCCAAAGAGAGGGCCAGCGCAGAGGCAAAAGAGGCTCACAAAGAGTCGCGTCATCCTACTCAGTTACGTAGGCTTGACGCAATTGGCCAGAGGAGTAATTCAGCCATTTGCCGAATTGGACAAAGCTGAAAGGCTCAGTTTCTTCAGTTGCTGGGGCATAGGGAGCTGTGGGCAGATTGTGGATTAGGAAGCTAGTGGGGTGTTGTTGCTGTCGAAACAGAACAATACCTAATAGGACAGAACCAAGGTAGAGGGAGTCACTGCCTTGACATATTTCTAGCCAAGAAATCCAAATCCGAGTTGCAGTTGCAAAGAGGATTGGAGAGGAGCGGATCGACAATTGGCGGGAAGATTCCTAGCAAGGAAATCGAGACTCAGAGGGAGTCTAGGAGAGAACTTTCAGGAGGGAAGTCGAGACTCAGAGGGAGTCTAGAAAAGGAGCAGAGATGGCAATGAACGACCTGAGGGATCAGGACAGGTTGGACGGGGCCTCCAACTTTGTCTTCTGGAAGGCCAGGATCCTGTATGTTCTGGATAGACATCGCATCAAGGGCTTCGCCTTGAGAACCATGGCTATCTTAGTCGACCCAGCTGATAATGAAAGGTATGAGGATGCAATGGCAAAGGCAAAGTGCATAATCCTTGATGGCGTCAAGGATCATCTAATACTGCATATTGCTGAGAAGAACACGGCAAGGAGATGTGGGATACCTTGACGACATTGTATCAAGGGAATTCCATGCAGAGGAAGATGCTATTGGTGAATCAGTTACAGTGGTATCAGATGCAGAAGGGAGAGCAGATAGATCTATACCTCAGCAAGTTGCAAGAGATTCAAGACCAACTTACTTCCATAGGGGCCACACCGGATCAGGAGTCCATGGTGAGGACAGCCCTAAATGCAGTTTCTGAGGATTAGGAGACATTTGTCCAAAGCATTTTAGGCAGAGTTGATCTTCCAGGATTGTAAGAGATGTGGGCAGCTCTTCGCCAAGAAGAGATCAGATAGTTGACCAAGGCAGGAAGTAGCAGCAAAGGAGGTCGAATCAAGAAAGAGGAGGATGCAGCTCTAGCATCTGCGAGACAACAGGGGAAGAAGAAGAAAAAGGACATCTCCAAGGTAAAGTGCTTCCATTGTGGGGATCTGGGTCATTATGCAACCGAGTGTCCCAGGAAGAAGAATAAGTTAAAAGCTTTCGACTCCAAGCCAGCTCCGACTAAGGCGAAGAAAGAAGTCGAGAGTCCGAGACTGATGACGACTGTGCCATGAGTGCTCATGCACCTTTAGAGAAGAGGTGCGGAGGCATCGAGCTGTAGTCAGGGGGACTACAGAAGATGAGGGTCAAGATCCTTGAGATACCCAAACTCTTAGATCATATCCGGCTACAAGAGCCTGGAATGACAGTAGCAGGATGACAGATGTCGATAGAAGTAAGATGTGGATCGAGCAACAAAGCATTAGAGTGCAGAGGTCTGTAGCAGCGCAGAGAAGGTTGCAGCAGTGCGAGAGGCACAATGGTGGTTGCAGCAGTGCAGAGAGGCACAGAGAAGGTTGCAGCAGTGCGAGAAGCACAGAGGTGTTTGCAGTAGTGCAGAGGCAGCAGAGGTAGCTTCAGCATCAGGAGGCTTTTACGCTGACAAGGATGTCAGTAGTTGGGTCGATTAGTTACTTACTTCTCGATAACTGAGTTGCAATGCAACAGTTAGTAGTGGTAGTGTTATGGGCAACATGACGCAGCATGTTGAGAGAGAGCTGCAGTGCAGATGCAGTGTTGAGAGGAAGGACCAGCAGCAGCACGGATGCAGAGGGAGTTGCAGTACAGATGTAGCAGTGGCAGTGGCAGAGCCATGGGCAACAGTATAGGAGGCAGTAGTGCAATGGATGTTGGGCATCAGGCCAAGCATCAACACAGGTACCGGTGCGGGAGAATCAGTGTGATGTTCAATGGTGGAGCATTACTAGAGCACATTCCTCGTTAAGAGGGAGTGTTGATTTGTGGTAGCATCGGATGTGCTCTAGCCATGAAAATTGGTGGAGAGGCTAAAGCACATGAGATCTCAAAGACCCAGAAATGGTTTGGGAAAATTCCACCCAGTTAGAGAGATATTAAAATAATTAATATTTTTAATGCAGTTCCTAAGTCTAAACTTAGAAAAAATAAAATATTAATGGGTATTAATATAAAACTGGGTGAGAATGTTCTAAATGAAATGGATTAAGCCAAATCTAATCTTAGCCATTGATTAGGAACTTAATCTCGAATGTTGAAGACTCAATAGGAAAAGTATAAGAGGAGGGTTGAGAGTCAGTTTGAGATACACCAAGATTGATCAGTCAGTTCGATTTTTTAGAGCAGGGTTTGCTAAGAGAAATCGAACAAGTGATCTGAGTTGCAGCAAAGGGCATAAGTACATAGCGAAGAGGCAGAGATAGTGCCAGAGGGCCAACACAGTGATTGAGGAGGCTATGCAGAGCCAACAGGAGCCACGCAGAGGCAGCGAGAGACTGCGCAAAGGCTAAGGGGCCTGTGTGGGTGACGCAAAAGGCCAAAGAGCTGACGCAGAGGGTTCCAGAGCTACACAGAGGCTAGCAGGACCGACGCAGAGCCTTGGAGAAGCACCGAAAGTTTTTTCGTGGGGCAAACTAATGCTGAGAAACTGAATATCTGCTTCCAAAAAGAGGTATTACTGTTGTGTAGAAATCTCTGTTGGGTGAGCCAGTTTGGCACCCTAGTTGTACTCAAAAAAGTTACTTAATAATAAAACCCTCGAACTGCTACACTGGTTTTCCCGCATTGGGTTTTTCCAGGAACGATTGTCCAGAAACAACGGTGTCCCTTGTGTGTTTCTCTATTATTTCAGTTAATGATTTGTATATGAGTTGAGACTGCATTTGTGTTTATTTTCAGTGTTTATATGGTTAAATAACTTGTTAAGGAATAAACAAGTAGGTGAAATAAACCAGATAACGCAGTTGGAATTCTGACGTGTCAGACTTAGAAATTTCAACAGTATTGCTGGTATAAACTGTTATAAATCTGTGATCAACATCTTGATTGACTATTTTAAGCATTTGGCATCTTGGGGTATCTGGTATCTTGTGGAATATTGTTGAAGTTTACACTTGTAACTCTAAGCATTTTATCTTGTATAAAATTGCAATTCACTATTGTTAAGTACTCTTAAGAAGATTCTCGCTAAGTACTTAAATAACTCAAACAATCTTAACTCAAGACAAATCTCACTCATAATCTCTTGCATTAGCATACTAAGTCTAGATTGCACTAATAATTTATCTCCTAGCATAAGCTAGGTTGATAGAAACATAGGACAACACTTCTCACTTAGCTTGAGGGGCCTCAGTAACTCTTCAGTGGTTAACACGGTGACCTTGCAATCGTCAGAGCCATAGTCTTTGCAGTGCCGGAGGCATCGGCTAATAGGAGCACAACAGAAGGTATTGTTAATCAAGCCCTAGCCCGCTTTCTGTTGGTCTTCTTCCCACAACCTACCCTGGACCCAGCTTCAAAATAGTTAAAGGAAGGTTACATCTAGATTAGGCATTTAACTAAAAAACTAACCAAGATCTCTGCATCACACATAGGTCATAGGTTTGCATATCATTCAGGTTAGTCAATCATCTTAAGAAGCTCGTGTCCATCTGATCATCTGGGTCCAATTTATTATAAGCAAGAATTTGTGACTCCATTAAGGCACTGGTCTCATACTTTAAAATCTAATCTAATCAATAATCTTGCTCGAATTTAACCAATTGGCTAGGCCACTCATCCATGTCTCCCAAACAAGTTGGTTTCCAACTTATTTTCCTTCATCTCATTCCATAGGGACTACCCCCCATAGCCTGTTGTTGGGAGACAGCTAGAACGGAGTGGGTGGGGATCAAAGTGACAGCGCTCGTCCTAAGTGTTGTCGTGATGCCTGTACAATTCGGGAGACAACAGAACATGGGACACATTTGACCCAGTGTTTCACCTTGGGGTGCTCCTGTAATTTTTGTCAAGAAGAAGGATGGTTCCTTGCGGTTATGCATAGACTATCGAGATTTAAATTGAACTACAGTAAAGAATAGGCATCAAATGCCTCGAATTACAAACATTTTCAATCAAATGAAAGGAGCTTCTATCTTTCCAAAAATCAATCTACGATCAGGTTATCATCAACTAAAAATTAAGGAAAGCGATATCTCTAAGATTGCATTCCGAACACACTTCGGGCATTATGAGTTTACAGTGGTACCATTGGATTGACCAATGCACCAGCAGTATTCATAAACCTTATGAATAGTGTTCTCTGCAAATATCTCGACCAATTTGTACAAGTCTTCTTAGATGATATTCTCATCTACCCCAAAAATGAGAAAGAATATGGAGAACATTTACCAATAGTATTATCTTGCCTTAGGAAACGCTAGTTATATGGAAAGTTATCTAAGTGTTCTTTCTTTTAGAAAAAAATTCATTACTTGAGTCATATTATATCTGGTGAAGGGATCTCAATAGATCCTGAGAAGGTAAAGGCAGACATGGAATGGTCGATACCAAAAAATATGCATGAATTGCGAAGCTTTATGGTTTTAGACACGGTTGATATCGAAGGTTTGTAGAAGGATTCTCCAAAATTGCAAAGTCGATCACAACCCTCCAATGTAAAGGTATTAGGTATGAATGGACAGAGGAATGTCATAGATCATTCTTTGAACTTAAAAGATTGTTGACCAGTGCACCAATCTTGCAAGTCCTTGATATGGACAAAGATTTCACTGTGTGTACTGATGCATCCAAGCAAGGATTAGGTGGAGTACTAATATAAGATAGAGGTGTAATGGTGTATGCCTCAAGGAAATTAAAGCATCATGAAAAACTCTACGCCATGCATGATTTAAAATTAGTCGTTGTAGTGCTAGCTTTAAAGATATGGAGACACTATCTAGTAGAGAGAAGCTTTATGCTCAAAAGCAACCACCAAAGTTTACAATATTTGTTTACTCAAAGAGACTTGAATGCTAAGCAAAGACGATGGAGTGAATTCCTAAGTGACTATGACTTTAGAATTTCATACATTAAAGAAAAAGAGAATGTAGTGGCAGATGTTTTAAGTAGAAAACCTTGGATATTTTCCCTCAAACCTATCAAGGTAGACTTGAGAAAATGAGTATTAGAACATCTCTTGAGTGACAATTGGTATTTAAAAGTAAGATCCACGCTTGATAGTAAAAATCCAAAGGAACCTAAGTTTGAGGAATATGAACTTGAAGATGACGGAATTTTGCACTTCCATGGAAAGATGTACATACCTGATAGTGGGGATCTCTGAAACACCATCCTTAAGAAAGCCCACAAAGCATTATATTGTGCACATCCTGATGTAAAGAAAATGTATGCTGATACAAAAAAACTCTTCTTTTGGGCAAGCATGAAATGCGATATTGTCCAATTCATTGCAAAATGTCTGAAATGTCAGCAAGTGAAGGCTAACCATTGTCATTCAGCAGGTCTCCTACAACCTCACAACATTCCTATGACCAAATGGAAAATAATTTCTATGGATTTTATCGTTGGGTACCCCTTATGCCACAAAAACATAATGTTAATCTGGTTGTGGTGGATAAATTAACAAAAAGCGTCGATTTCATTCCCATAAGAGGTACTTACAAAGTTACTGACATAGATGGGGTATTTATAAACGAAATTATCGGATTTCATGGAGTACCTAAGAAGATCATATCAAATAAAGATTCACAATCCACTTCACGATTCTGGACTTGTATGCAATCAGCCTTAGGAACTCAACTAAATAAGTACAGCTTACCATCCTGACACTAATGGACAAACAGAAAGGGTGAACCAAGTACTAGAAGATATGCTGAGGACGTACGTTATGGACCAACAAACACACTAGGAAAAGTATTTGCCCTTAGTTGAATTTGCATACAATAACAACTATCACAGTGCAATTGGAATGCCTCCATTTGAACCATTGTACGATAGACCTTACAAGTACCATTAAGTTAGGACAGGTTAGAAGATCCGGTAGTAGTGGGGCCAGAATTAATTCAACAGATGGAGAAACAGGTAAAACAAATTAGACAATGATTGAAAGAGGCAAAAGATAGACAAAAAAGTTATCGATGCTCATAGGACAGATAGAAATTATGAAGTAGGAGATCAAGTTTTCATCCGCATCAGACCCAACAAAAGAATCATCCCATTTGGAAAACAAACAAAGTTATCACCCCAATTTATTGGACCATTCAAAATTTTGGAAAAAATCGGACCTTCACCTATCATCTTGCACTGCTACCCCACTTGCATAAATTTCATAATGTATTTCATGTATCTATATTAAGACATTACATATTGACAAATCTCATAACCTTCAATGGAAGAAACTGCAAGTATTGGACGAGGAAACCATTACGTATACTAGAACATAGCGTTCGACAACTCAGAAACCTGGTAAACCAAGTTAAGGTCTAGTGGGACAAGTATAGCCCTAGATCGGCTACCTGAGAAGATACAAAAACCATATGTCGAAAATATCCAAACTTGTGTTGATTTTGATGAACTTAAAACCTTATTTTGTACATGACTACCTATTTTGGTTAGATACTTAAGACTATCATTTTGAACTATCACCTGTACAAATGAATTTTATTTTGTTGGTACATGGATACCCATAAGAAATACGTTATTTACTTAACTCTGTTGGTACATCGTATATGTTATTTGCTTAACTCTGTTGGTATGTGGATACCAATATAAAATATGTTATTTAATTAACATTGCTAGAATATGGATACCAATATGAAGTTTAGTATTTGATTAACCTTGCTATGAAATCTAAATCATAAATTATGTTATGGATGAAGATATCTATAATTTAGTTTCATTTATGCATATCGACATGATTGATGAGAGAAATAAACGGATGACTACGTTTTAATATGAAAGCTAACTTACTGATATATGGGTTGGACATGGCCAACTACATTATATCATAGGCAACAACATATATGAATTATATGGAAATTGTTATTTAAATATGAATTGTTTTGAATATATTGATGAATATTTTATAATGTATAGACAAGTGTTTACATTGCAAATAGCATTGTTACCAAATGACCACGTGATGACAAAAGCTCTAAGAACAATTAAAGCTCAATAAGATTCCATGATAGGGTGTCGACCTTAGTCCTGAAAGAGGGGTGGAGGTATTGTCCACCGTTTATACTCCAAAACCTAGAGTCATGGAAGGACTGTGCGAGTCATGCTCCCCTAGACATGTGATGATGACTATCAAATTCCTACTGGGAAATCAAGTCGATATAGTCGATGTTGTCATCCTTAGAACCTATGAATGGTTAGATCAGTATAGCTGACGCAATGGCATACTCTAGTAGAGGACGGATAGGATGGGAGTGGTAGAGATTAGGAAGGATAGGGTGACTCTAGAATAACTTGAGAACCCGGCAGGGGCAAGGTATGACTATTAGGCTTGTAAAACTATAAATGTTCAAAATTCAAATCCTACATAATTATACTAATCATTAAATAACTACTGATATATGACATAAAGTATAACTTTGGGATGAAGTTTTCTAAAGGAGAGGTGTATGTAATGACCTACCTACAATTTACAAACAGAACGTAAATATTAGCATGCATACAAGACATGCATATGATAGCTACATATGCAACACATATGTTGCATTAGTATATATGCAAACCATTTATAAAAGTCTAGTGAATGAATTATTGACATACGAGGTAAATACCTAAACTTGCCAAAATCAAATAAATATATACTTATGCAATACTTGTTATACCACCGCCATAAAGGTTCTAAATTAAATTATTAAAACCTACAGGTTATGCAATACTATGTAAACCTAAAGGTTCTAAATTAAATTATTAAAGTTAAGTTAAAAGAGAATTATGTAGTTATAAAAGAAATAATTTTTGAATTAAAGATCAAACATTAAAAGAAAAATAAAATAATATTAAATAAACCCTAATGAAAAGGGAATACGTAAATTAATAAAATGGTGCGTGAAAATAAAACGTGACTACCTCCTTAAATCACTGTGAGGAGCCACGCAAAGGGACAGGGGGCAAGAATCCTCGCCTCACAGCCATGGTGGTAGAGGATGAATGAATGGTGGCTCTAAGCAATAAAAGAGAAAAGAGTGCGACGGAGAAGGGATCCTTTTTTTGCCTTGAGAGCGCAGTGCAAGAAGGGAGAACTTACCGTAAAGAACTATAGTTAGAGCAGTCTTGATTGTCCTTGAAGATTTTGGGCACAGGGGCCAAATTACTTCAAATTTCAAGTATTTTGGAGCTGGGTACCGAGATTTTGCCCAATTTGGTAGGGAGGTATTGGTATTTTGGTAACAAGAGCAAATTTGGAGCGTCGACAACCTGGGATTGAACTCAACAGTAAAAACAATTCCAGGTATTCTTCTGTAAATTTGAACTTTTAAATCCCAATTACTTTCTGGTTAAAAATTCCACATTTAAGGTATTACAATTTGGTATCTGGTTAAATAATCCACAGTTAAGGTATTACAATCTGTTATCTGGTTAAAAATTCCACAGTTAGAGTATTACAATCTGCTATCTGGTTAAAAATTCCACAATTAGGGTATTATAGTCACCAAACTGGCAACTCTACTCGAGAAATACTGGCAAAAATATATTGAGGGATTTTACCCTCTCCAAACACTCCGGGCACCTTACTGCCTCTGAAAAGCAAATCACCCACCCATCTTTGTGCAAGCCCTGCATCACTCTAGTGCATACCTTCTCACAATCATCCCGGAAATGTTGCAAATAAAGTTGTCATTCCTGCTACTAACTGGGAAATTCTCTCCGACACTTTAGAAAATATTCCTAACCTCTCGAACTGAAAATGAGCTTCTCTTCAGTTGAATCGAACTACTCAATTGAGGCTATGTGCAGCCTCCTGGAGAATAATTTATGCCTCCTCTTTTTGGCTCTCCGTAACTGGAATCTCCACCAGAATACTGCTCTACTGCCCCTTTGACACTTGCTACTTGATCTACTAGCTCGATTTCTCCTACTGAATCACTTGCACTTGAAAATGAAACTGCCCAGATCATTGAGTATCTACACTGTTGTGTTCTCCTTCTACCCATTGACCTCTTCTTACAAACTCCAGCTGGGACTCCAACGGCCACGATTAAAACTTAATCAATAGTTGAGATCATTTTCGAGTCGATTCGTGTGAATTTCTAGATGATTCACATCTTTCTCAATTAATTCCTATTAATTAACCAATTTTCCAAAGTTAGACTTTGGAAATTTTTAATTACGGTCAATTAATTTAATTGAGCAATCTATAGCTGGAATTTCTAGAAACGATTTTTGGGTTTTGGAGAATTCTTGTGTTTTAGCCTTTCCACAAAGTCTCAAGACTAGAACATCATCCGATGCTACAAAAACTAACAAATTGAATATATTCAAATTACATTGAAGTTTGGCGAATTTCAAATCCAAAGGATTTTATTCACTAAAGACAGTGACTTAAGTCCTTGGAACGACATACTACTATCCAAAATATTGCTCTTCAAACTCTAGTGCAAGTCTTCTAACTGAACTGCACACTTTACTAACTGAACAATCTTGGTTTTGGTTTTTATATAGAGCATGGCTCTAATACCATGTTAATTTTCTTGAAACTCTATGCACTACTTAGATGAATTACTGAAAACAAGGCAACTGAAAACTGAAACCAAATTTAC
The DNA here is from genome assembly GCA_000404065.3 of Pinus taeda. Classification (NCBI taxonomy): domain Eukaryota; kingdom Viridiplantae; phylum Streptophyta; class Pinopsida; order Pinales; family Pinaceae; genus Pinus; species Pinus taeda. The sequence continues at coordinate 72,113 of APFE030838360.1, read as the reverse complement.
TTTCACCAAGATACAGAGTTTTTTAACTTTCAACATGCAATGGAAAGTAATCGAGATAAAAACACATTCACACAAAATTGACACGCTTGTTTTACCCAGGAAATCCAAAAGGGAAAACCTGCTTTCTTTGTTGTGGTATTTTATTGATTGTTCCTGAGAAACTGGATCTATTACAATTCACGTTACTTACTGCAGCCACCAACCTATCTCTGAGAACACAATCGTTCTCCTACTACATAGCCTTGACTTGCCCTAAGAATCTCTAATCCTTGCTCCTATTTCCTTGCGCACTAGAAGCCCTATTTCCTTGTGCACTAGGTCTCCTATTTCCTAGCGCACTTGGCCCCTATTTCCTTGTGCAAATCAGTTCTTATTTTGTAGCACAGATCAGCTCCTAAATTTGTGCGCACTTGCTCCTCAAGAATACTGTTAAATTTGGACAACTAGGTCCAAACTCCATGTTCTGATAATCAGATTAAGAGGCTAATATTTTTATTGGATTCCTCTTTCAGAGAGGTGTAAAATCCATATAAAAATAGTCTTAATCCGATGAGCAGAACTTATATTTTGAATTTATTTTCTTAATAAATTATATGTGCAAGGTCAGCCAGTTTTGTAATGTAGGCTCACATGCCCAACAGATGTGTCACACACCCTCATTGATGTATATATATACAGGAAAAGTTGGAGAGAATAAGCACACAATTCAACTCACATCTTCCTCTCTCATCTTAAAGAATACAAGCTACCTGGAGGACGAATTCAGCCACACGTGGGAAGGACGAAGAGGACAGACTGTACGGATTTTCTGCTGCTAGGGTTTCTGCTGCTAGGGTTTTGCAGAAAGTTTGACCAACGTTGACTTTGGTCAACCCTTGGTCCGATCAAGCTGAAAATTGGTGGGAAGTTCGATTTTTGAAGGCCGTACTACCTGGCACAAAAATCGAGGTCAAAGAGTTGACCGTTTTGCTGCTGCATTGACTTTTAGCTTGCTGCTCCTGCGTTGACTTTTTCAGGACAGCGTTGACTTTTGCAAGATTGACTTGGGTTGACTCATCTATTGGTTGGAGGGTTGTTGTGACACATCTGGGCTGGCTGACCAAAGGAGACTTTGCTGGTTGAAGCATCCTGTTGACCGCCGAAACGAACACACACATTTTTCCTGTTTCTGATTTGTCTTCTGTAAGATCTGCTTATACGTTCTATCTGCATTTTTGCTTAACTACTTGTATGATTGCTGCGAGAAAAGTGAAAGTGCTCTTAGCATAGAACATCTACAAAAATTTACATGGGATCAAAGCTGAGGTGAAGACAAACTCTATCTATAGCAATCATCATCGAAAGAAATGGGTTCCAGGGAGAATGACAAGCTGACTAGACTTGAATTCAAGGAGAATGACAAGCTGACTGGAAGTGATGACTTCCATGCCTGGAAGATGTTATTAGATCTCAAATTAGAAGATCATGATCTTCTGGATCATGTGACAGGGAAGATACAAGAACCTCCATCAAGTGCCTCTGCTACTGTTAGAACCAAGTATAAGAAGGGAGAAATCAGAGCAAAGCTGTTGATCAGGGAATCCATAAATAAGAATTTGGTTGCCTACATATCTGAACTAGGCACATCCAAGGAGATGTATGACAAACTGATACTTATGTTCCGAGTAAACAATGTGAACCAAGTGCTATTCCTCAAGAACAAGTTGAAGAATATGAAGAAGGCCGAGACGTGTCTATTCAAACTTTCTTTATGAAGTTGACCGAAACCAGGAACAATCTGCTAGCTATTGGGGAGACAATAACTGATCGTGAGATGGTTCTCACCGCACTTGGAGGACTTCCATATGAATGGCAAGTATTCACAACTACCATTCTCAACAATAATACCATCCCTAACTTTGATGAGCTTCTGTCTAGATGTATGCAAGAAGAAACAAGGATGAAGGAATTTGATAATGAAAGAAATGCTGCCTATGTTGCTCATTCCCGAAAGAAGAACTCTGGTGGTTCGAAGGACAAAGGAAGGACTAAGACCCAAGAGAAGAAGGGTAAATGCTTCACCTGCCATAGGACTGGACACTATGCTAAAGAATGCCCCTTCAAGAAGGATTCTCCCGATAGTGACGATAACAACAACAACCGAAGGAATGGGAATCGAAGAAATGACAAATCCAAAGGAAAGAGGAAGGCTCACTTTGGAGGAAAAAATCAACCTTCTAAAAGGACCAGAAATACC
>APFE030838360.1:53349-69857 GCA_000404065.3 Pinus taeda | reverse complement strand
CAGGACAGCGTTGACTTTTGCAAATTTGACTTGGGTTGACTCATCTACTGGTTGGAGGGTTGTTGTGACACATCTGGGCTGGCTGACCAAAGGAGACTTTGCTGGTTGAAGCATCCTGTTGACCGCCGAAACGAACACACACATTTTTCCTGTTTCTGATTTGTCTTCTGTAAGATCTGCTTATATGTTCTATCTGCATTTTTGCTTAACTACTTGTATGATTGCTGCGAGAAAAGTGAAAGTGCTCTTAGCATAGAACATCTACAAAAATTTACAAATACGCACTCCACGCACAAAGAATTGATCTCACAAGAATGAATGATCGATCTTGTGCCTTTGTCCTTCTATTTATAGATAGAATTCGAGCATGCAAGAAGGCCTACTTCAATTTAGAAGTTCGAGTTGCGATTACGAGTTAACTAGGAGTTCTACTCATTCTCTCTCCAACCAACACTAGAGTCTTAACTCGTTCTCTTTCCAATCAACACTGAAGACTTAACTTGTTCTAACTGAACTTGTAACTGCCACCTCGTCCTGTAGTCAAACTGAAGAAGACTCCAACTAACTGAAGCTCCAACACTACACATGCAACCTTGATGACCATTCTAGTAAACTGGAAAACAATCATCATAACTGAAGTCTATCTCATGAACTCACATCCATGCTAGAGAAAGACTAAGTTGAGGTCTTCACTGGCTAAGGCACAAGCCAAAAGACCTTCCATCACTACATTTTCAACATCCAAGATGAAAGGAAGGAAAGATGAACTTAAAGGGACTAGCCACGGTCCAACCAAAAACAAACTGACTCAACATGACACACAGTCCAGGATGCCTATAAGGCCTCACATGGTTGTTACATGACTTTTGAATTGTGACCTTGGGCTTATAAATGCTGCAATAAATATAAGTATCACTGTTGAAAGAGGGGCAACAGGTTCTACAACGAAGACATCAATGTTATGTGTGAAATACACAAGTTATATGCTAGTTGTGGTCATAAAATTGCCACACAAAGGAAATATAAAGCCTAGTTATTGGAATAATTTGGCTCTTATTTCTTTATAGACACACGCATACTAATTTCAACACATAAATCAATCTATAGAATTTAAACCAATTAACTGAAAAACTCCTATCTTGGTGTCAAATTCATGCAATGCTTCAGCACAACATACAAAGGGTACATGGTATATATATTCACCATGTCACAATCCTTATATGCCCAGATAGTTTTTCTTTTAAACCATTCTGAAATAATATTAGCAACCAAAGGAACTAATGAAGTATTACAATCGATGGTTTCAAATCACCTTCACTCTTCCATTATCGTTAAATCTCTCTGAAACAAGCATGGCCATATGAGGATCCTACAATTCAAAATGAATAACATTTTAGAACATGTAAAATATTAACCAAGATGAATAATAGATAATGATATTATAAAAACAAAAGTAAAATTGTTGAAAATCTTGTATACTATAACTAAAAAATAATATGAACATGTTATTTTGTTTAAAGGTAAGTACACATGCAAACGTCAAATCACACACGCCAAATTCTCAAAGATTCATTCAAATTGCAAATATGGAGCAAGATAAAAATAACATAGAAACATATAGAAAATATAATATAGGAAATTTTGCAGACTTCTATGATCATAAATGAAAAATATATCATATTCTAAGAGACAATTGATCAATCCTATTATTTCCACCTCAATTGAAGCATGTTGCATGTATGTTGCTTGATATACTTATAAACAACTATTTCAACAATAGGAGGGTCTTCATTCAAAAGCACCCATCTCTAGAAATTTATTTGGCCACTAACAAGTTGTGTTTGAATACATGGAAACATTAGGCCAAATGAAATGTTGTTTCTTAATATGGATCCCTTGACTTATGTTTCATCCACTGGTGCATAGAAACCTCGGGAATTGCCTCTAAATACACTACATCTCATGATACTTAAGTATTTAAAACTAGATTAAAATGTAATCAATGCTTCTTGAAAAATTATTACACTGTGTCATAATGCTAACTCATAAGAAAATGCTTGGCTGTTGATGCAAGTAGTGGTATTGATGCAACAACTTCTCAATTGTAATTGGTGTCTCAATACAATAAATCACCATCTCACTGCAAATGATAGTTATCTCCTAAGCAATCTACCACTAACCTATTCCAAGTTCGAATACCAGTTTTTATTTGTTATATATATTCGAAGTAACTCGGTTCATGTCCATGTCTGAATTCCATTGAAAGGTCGAAATAAAGGTCAAGACTAAAAAACATCTTAAAATATCACATATTGTCCAAAAACATGCTATATATGTGTGCTTTATTTCTTTATTTTATTAAGTTTAACAAAAAAAGAAAAAAGAAAAAAAAAAATGATCTTGACAATTTTTTGACATATTGTATATTGAAATTTGCCTAGCCAATTATATTAGCCATCAAAATTGTCATTTATTGAGCTTTGGCAAATTTCAATTAAATGCTTAATGTGTTTACAAAGAATGTGTTATTTGATATATTTGATGAGACATAGTCCTAGTTCCTAGTAGACTAATTCCAAACATTGTAAATGTGACCTGATCAAAGATTATCACTCACCTAACACTCCACCTACCTCCAACTCTTCACGTAACTCTACCCACCACAATTTTGTACTCATATGCATATATATCCAATGGAATATAGAGTGTACAACATGTCTAGTTCTGCAATCTCATTTTGGTACTTGCATTTTTCATTCTTATGTAAGTATATGCATTGTCATCTATGCTCATATCAGTTAGTGTAAGGATCTAATAATTAAGGCTTTTGGATGTTAATTTTTCACTGCTCTATGCTATTTCAATTACTTTAGCCCAATACACTTCTTCAATTAGCAATATTTTCAACAATAATTAGTTCTCTCAATAAACAATAGTAGCTGAAGATAGAACAGTAAATGCAATGAAAATAGGAGACAATCAACACATTAACAAGAGACATTGATTTGGTCAAAGACCAAAGAAAAACCCCCCAAGGGGAAAAACCCTTTGAAATTCTTCTTCTATTAGATTGTCTTCAAATGTTCAGTAGAGAGTACAATGAGCCCAAGTCCATAAATAAAAATTAAAGTCAAAGATTGACTTATGCAACAATACAACCAACCAAATTCCAAAATATGAGCCAATGGTCAAATCTGGTCAAAGTCAACATTGGTCATAGTCAATGGCAGCAGCAGTAGCAACAAATGTTCAACGGTCAACAGTCCATCAAATTAACTCGGTCAGCAATCAAAAAGTGTGGCTTGATCAACTAGTCAAAGAGCCTCAAACAATCCCAAAATTCTCCTTCAAACTTAGTCAAATTCAAAGTCAAGGGCAACGAAAACCGTAGTTGCAGCTCTGAAGTCAACCACAATCAAAGTGTCGAGAAAATCTCAATTTTTGTGCCAAGAAATTTGGCCCTCCAAAACAGTCCAAAAACCCAAGTCAAAATCCGTCAAACCATGCCCAATCTCCAAAAATCAACAAAAGTCAGATTGCCGGTCAAAAACAGAATTCGGCCTCCTGCAATTTTCCTTTCCCCTTGCTCGCACGTGTGAAGAAAATCCCTGCAATATTTCAGAAGTATCGAACCAAATGAAGAAGAGGGATGTGTGTGATGATTGATGCCCATATGAGCTTGAGGTGACCTTAATTTATAGGCGTTGGATGAGGGCTTAATTAGCCTCTAGGCCAACTTGATTAATTGTGACATTGAGGGCTTCACTTCAAAAATACAATTTCCCTTGTCCGAATCTAGTGCTTCAAAGGCCAAATTTGGTCCTCTCGGAAAGAGAAATCTAGTCTAATGATTCGAATTTGTCACTGAGCTGCCAAATTAACACTCCCTCTTAGCTAGGGAGAAATTCCAACTGCATCATTTGATCATCGCAAATATCCTATCATCAAATCATGTCCCATCTCTGCTCAACTCTATCTGCTATAACATTCTTGAATCTAAAGAAGAAGAATCATAGGGGAGCTACAACTACCACCCTCTAGGGACAATGAGGAAGGTCTTATTGGACACTCTCACCTCATCTCTATGACAGTGGAGAAAGTCTTGTTACCACTCAAACTAGCAAGGGTCCTAAGAGGGGATCCTATAGGACAATTACTAGGTCAAAGGCAACAATGGAGCGATAGCCCACTGTCACCTCAACTAAGGCTCCCTGCTCTTTATGGACTTTCAACGATGGGAGGAGACCCGGTATGATGGAATCACGAGAATATATGATAAATGAAAAGATAAGGAGGTGATTCCTAGGCCTATTCACAAGAGAGACTCAATTAAATGGGTTGCTTGCTTTTGAAGCAAAGTGATGGGCTCTCTATGAAGGGAAAAGTGGACCCAAAATTAGGTCAAGGATATGGAGTTGATCAACCAAGGATGTACTCAACCTAATCAGGGAAGGGAAGAGGATCAAAGAAGGAATCTTCTTTCGATAAGTTAATGTTATGATCCCAATGAGGTCACTAGCCAATGGGAAACCAAGGACAAGAATCGATCTTCAAGCTAGGGTTTGAAATATCTCAAGATCCCACCATCGGAATTTCATGAAATTTGGAGGGATTCTAGAGGACACACCAATGCAATTGTGGGCAAGAGATCGAATTCTTTTGATGGCTAAATCATGAGAAAAATGATGCCCTAGGTGACCTATGGAGGCTAGGCCTAGAATAAGAGGGGAAGGTGAGAGAAATAAGCATTGAAAGTGATCACCTATGGACGATTAGTGCCTTGTCCTTTGGGAGAGATGGAGTCAAGGAGAATTTATGGTTTGGAAAGAGTTCACCCAATTAAGGAGGCCTTCAAACAACTTTGCATGGCATTAGGGCATAAGAGCAGCTGCTTCAAGATCTTTATACTTTAATTTGCAATAAATGATGACTTTTCGAGATGTATTTAACATAAAATATCTCTAGGAGCATTCACCCATTCATACATGGCCCATGACATGATGCAATGCTATAAAAGGTCACAATTTCCACCAATTCGTATAGAAAAGCAGTAAATTTCAGACTTGTATAGCGAAAATTCCAGGAACATTCATGTGACAAAAGTAAATAACAAGAATAAGCATGAAAATAGCACTTACATGTATAAAAGAGTATATCCAATCATCAAATTATGCCAATAGAGAAGCTCCAAGACAAGAGAGAGGTATCCAAACATCAAAATTCATCCATATCATCCAAACTCGTCCTCCAAAAGGTATAGCGAAAATCTCACAAGAGATAATAACCCAATCCAAGTGATGATGAAAGAGAGAGAATGTCTCTCTTCTATTTATACAACCCTCTAAGGGATTCGAATAGCCTAATTTGGACTAAAAAGCCCCTAGAATAAAATAATGTGCATAATAACAATACTTTTGGTGACAAGCCACCAAATAACTCAATAATACAAGAATAAGCCTCTCAAGAGGGTCGAATAATCAATAAAGTGCATCGTTGGGTCTTTGAGGAGGCCTAATGAAGTCCAAGCGGTGCCATGATGTAGAAATGGGCCCAAGCATACTGGACAAGGGGTCGACCCCTTGTTTTCCAAGCAAGAACCTCTGGTGCTCTCAAGTGGGTGTGGGGGAACAAAGACGTCCTCATGTGTCTCCAAATAGATTGAATATGCTTGTAGACCATCTGTAAGGGCTGAAATGATGACATAAGCCCTCCTTCTGCATCGAGAGACAATCCTCTGGACCCTGGAACATTTGTCAAGTGTATGGTGCAACTGTGGAGTCGGTTGGGCATGGTGAACCAGGTGCATCATCCTCATCCAAAAGGTGGAACACGAGCAATCGATGAGAGTTGTTGGGAATCCATGATGTAATCTCTACTATGGTGGAGGCCCATGGCTCTCAACGCTCACCCTACAAGTGTCAATGTGGCGCTCCGGAGCATTAAGACCCTGTATAGGGAGACCAAGCCCTAAATGGAGGCCTAACGGAAATCTTGCATAAGATCCGATGCGTCCCCTTGCCCTCCAATACAACAAGTAATTAGAATAATCAAGTAAAAGAGATTATAACTCATGGAATCAATGGGGCACTTCATGGTGGCATGCCCTTCCATAGTGGGCTTTGGCATGTACAAGTGTCTCCAAGCTCAATAGAGGGTTAAACAAAGACCCTATTAGGTGGTTTCAACCTTTAAAGGGGGTAACATGTCCATGCTACATCCCTCAAATGGTAGGTGGTAGATGATATAATAATGGAACGTAGTGGGGATCAGAGGAATCATCAAGACCACATGTCATGGTACAAGGGTAGCTATAATAGGGGAAGCCCACACCTAGGTATATAAGTGTAGAAGGGAGAAAATCGTGGTAAATGAGTTACCCCAGCCTTTGTTTTTCCACCCTTCTTCATATGCCTTTTGCCTTTGACTTATTTTTCTTCATAACTGCTCGGGGCTCTAAGGGATGAGAGCATGATGTGTAATATGTAGCAGTGGATACCCCCTTAAAGTGGGGCAGTTCATTGCTCACCAAAGGTTGGGACAATCATGGGTTCCTTAATGATGGAGGGGGCTCATAGGAACCATGGTGATGGCCATGGATAAGGGGTAGAACTCATGTTTGGCTTTTACCCATGTGCTAAATTTGTATGTCCTGGCCATCTTTTGCATTTTTTCGTACATTTCCTGTTGAGTGGCCAAGTTACGCTTATTCTTTTCTTTTTAGCTGCATCAACCTCTGGGGCATCGTTCCAGGCCCAACCCAAGTTGTGGACAAGGGGAAGGGGAGGCTAACCCTATGTGGACCTAGTGGAAACATGTGGACCCAGATGGGAAAATAGATGAATGGGGCTAAAATGAGTGGAAGGGAAGTGATGTAGGTGGTATCAGGAAGTGCCAACCTTGAAGCCAACAACCAGTAAAGGAGATTTCACAAGACTAGGATACAAGGGTAACCACGGAATCAGGGAGTGGAGATAAGAATACAGACCTAACCCACTCTTTCCGCCGAATCCCCCCACCAATCCATGCCCCAAAGTGCCCATGACAAGTAAGTTAAATTACTCAACTATATCAATGAAAAGCCATACCTTCGGGATTAGGAGGCCCACCTTCAAACATACAATCATGACAAGTAGTTGAGGAATCTGTTGTTGCCCGGATTGTACAAGCACCGCGACAATGCTCAGGACAGGGGCTATCACTCTGATCCTTGTCCACTCTGTTCTAGTTGTCTCCCAACAGTAGGCTATGGGGGGTAGTCCCTGCGGAATGAGATGAAGGAAAACAAGTTGGAAACCGACTTGTTTGGGAGACATGGATGAGTGGTCTAGCCACTTGTTTGAAATTAAGCAAGATTATTGATTAGATTAGATTTTCTATTATGAGACCAGTGCCTTAATGGAGTCACAAATTCTTGCTTCTTATAAATTGGAACCAAATGACCGGATGGACACCCGCTGCTTGAATGGTTGACTGACCTATATGATATGCAAATCCTAGAACCTTTGTGAGATGCAATGATCTTTGTAAATTTTAGTTAGATGCCTAGTCTAAGTGTAACCTTCCCTTAACTATTTTGAAGTTGGGTTCCAAGGTAAGTTGTGGGAAGCAAGCTAAGGCCTCATTAACGATACCTTATGTTAGGCTCCTATCACTCGATGCCTCCGGTACTGCAGAGACTGTGGCTCTGACGACTACAAGGTCACCATGTTAACAACTGAAGAGTTGTTGAGGCCCCTCAAGCTAGATAAAAAGGGTTGTCCTATGTCTCTATCAACCTAGCTTATGCTAGGAGGTAAATTATTAATGCAATCTAAATCTAATATGCTTATGTAATAGATTATGGGTGAGATTATTTTGAGTTAAGATTGCTTAAATTATTTAAGTACTTATTGAGAATTTTTCTTAAGGCAAAAGTACTTGAAAATGTTGTGATACAATCTTAAACAAGATACATGTTAACAGATACAAGTGTAGACTTCAACAATACTTCACAAGATAACAAGTAACTAATTTATCCACCAATGATTATTATCACAAGATATTATGCCAATCAATCAAGATCAATGTCAAATTTTGAGTGCAATGCATATCACAGATCAGCAACAAGAACACCTCCAGGTGCACCCCAAAGTCTTTTATTATAGTAGAAAACATAGTTCCCAGCGAAACAATAGTTTACAAAATGCTTAAGCATCAATTCTAGCTAGAGATCAAGATGACTAGAGACTCAACTGACTCTCTAATTTATAGATAAATCCTCCAAATGGAAAAATAACAGGCTATTTTCTTTGTTCCTTGTTAAAATAATCTTAGTCGTTGATAAACACTTCAAGATTTTTTAATCTTGACCCCTGATTTTAAATTTTTGAGCAATTTTCGAATTTATCATTTAATTCCATTTAAATGAGCTCAAAATTAATTATTTTGAACTAATTTCCTCAAAAAATTGACTTTAACTTAACCACCAAGGTCCAAGGGTCCAAATTTTCTTGAAAAATACAATATTCCCTTGTTGGAGGACCCTTAAAAATTGACTCTTTTACGACCCACAAATTTTTCCATTTAGAGAATTTATTTTCCGAAGACAATTTAATTTGACTCTAATCAATTAATTCTCTGACTTAGGATTTAATTTTATTTTGCCAGAAAAATTAATTAATTTACACACGAGGGGATTAATTATTTTTCCAACCCTATAATACATATGATTTTTCATTTACAAGACTCAAAGAGAGAATACACATTCGTCTTAGACCCTCAAGACACAACTCATCTGCGACACAATATGATCTAGTAAACCAGGGGATTTGTAATAAAATAATTAATCCAATTAGTTTAAATTATTCTCAAACCACTTTTACATCAGACTGGACTAAAACACTAGGACTCATCTGATAATTCGACAATAAATTTCACCCTAGCTCTAGGGGTTTAAGTTGGAGGGAAAAAAATCTTTTGATTAGCCATGTCGAAAAACATAGGTAATCAATGAGGTTAAAAAACCTCTTAGGATGGAATTCGTCATCAAATTATAGGCTTACCTAGGTTGTTACATAGACTCAAGATTTTACTAAAATCATTTACAATATATAACTTGCCGAATGGGATGACCATGACACATGGACTGTCAATATGAGATATGATCCTTGTTGAAAAAGTTGGTACTTCTGCTTCCCTGGAACTTTGACAATTTGAGTGCAACAGAACCATATGGTTGGCTCAGGTGGCGGAGACAATGGCACATTGAGCTATCTAGTGGCAGCAAGGGGTTGTTGGCTATCCGCCGAGGACCATCTAGGAGAAAAATTTTCTCCTATATAAACTACCCACAAGTGGTGGGTAACATCTGGCTCCAACTGGGACATGAGCTCTCGAAAAATTACACGAAGCTACTCAAATGGAAGGTCATGAGAACACCAACAATCTCTTGGTATTGCAGACTTGTTACCTGCACATGTCAAAGACCAAGAACACGGGGCAGGTTGTTTTCGTGGTGTCTTATGATCACCCACGTTTAGTATTAGGCAGTAAAAATCAACAGGAAAGTAAAATGCAAATTTAATCTAAATGCAACTAATCTATCACGAGGAATATCATATGATGTTAGCTCTAATGAGAAAATAAGCATGTAATGCACCCTACTCTAACATGCATATGGTACAATGTCAAGTGTCAAGGAAAGGGGTGATATGACTTAACTTCACTGGCTATGGCCAAAGTTTGTCGTTAAGTTTGGCAATGTACTAGTAATCTTCCCCTACTTTCCCATGAATCTTGACAGGTATGGGATTTTTATCTACCAAGACCACATCCCCAACCTTATATTGCTTCTTAGGCTTCAACTTTCTACTTGCTTTGTGACTTGGTCGCTTGAGAATACGGACCTTTTGTGAAGCGAGAATTGGGGACGGCTCTTCTATCTCGTGTGTTTTGTAATATAGAATCGGTCCTGGCTTGACCACATGAGTAGGGTAGGCAGGCTCCCTATAAAGAATGAAGGGGGTTCCATCAAACTGTGGAATGGTAGCGTATGACAGGTCCATTTGGAGATGACCTCCAACAGTGGCTCCCCACTTCCTTGATAGCAGCATTCCCCAAACAACCGGGATTTCTATGACCACAACATCCATAAGTGATGATATATCAGGGTTCATAGCCAAGGAAACCTTAATATCTTTTATGAGGCCTTCTACTTCTATGGGTTTGGAGTTAAAACCACACATTTTTATACCTTCGAGTGATGCTAAGACCGAATTGCTTCATGACCTTTAATGGCATGATGTTTGCAAAAGCCCCTTAGTCTAACATACAATTTTGCAATGTTGATAATATCGGTATCGGCAAAATATCGACGAGGGTCCAGAAAACATCTTATCGGCAAAAATATCGGCAAGCATAAAAAATGCATAATATATTCATTTTTTTTCAGATTTTTAAACATATAAAGCAATAACAACATGAAATAAACACATTGGCACATAAATATGAAGAAAGCACTGATATATATGATGTCAAATAGAAATGATACATCAAAGGCGATATCAAATCCTACTGATTCTTGATAATTGTCTAATCAAGGACTCAAATGTGGAGAACCAATACAAAATAACATCACATATATAAAAGTATCTCATCATCATGAGTTATATGTAGCAAAACAAATAAAACTAGCAGCTATCTATCTGAAATCAATGCCCTCTCCCCCTTTTACAGGAAAAAATGATGGGTTGTTTGCCAGACCTACCCCTAGTAGTAGAAGGCCCTAGCCCTGCCCCTGCACCTAATGTCAAATAATGAGTGCTAGGTATGGAGTTGTGCTCTCCTATATCTATAGCAGATGGTGTTGATGTTGATGCTCCCACAGTCTCCTCCTCCTCCTCTGACTCCTGCTCCTCCTCGGGCTGCTCCTCCTCTGAATCCTCCTCCTCTTGTTGCCCCTGTTCTAATGCATCATCTGGCTCTAACCATGAAGGTGACTCCTCGAAGATGGGTTCCTCAAACTCCACCCACCACTAAGACAATACATCAATATTGTCTAAGGAGATGGCATCTGGATCCATTGGTGCTTCTATTTGCTTCACTCGAAATCAAATATTGTAATGCACATACACTAAATCATTGAGGCATGTGAACTCCAACCTGTAAGAGTGTCAAAAAAACTAATGAGTCTTAACTCTTGACTCTTGAGTCTTGACACTTGAAGTCATAAATTAAAAAGTTAAAATTACAATAAGTGTAATAGCTCAACTAAAGGCTGGAGCTCAAAGTTATACCTGTTGCGCTTTTTTGCGTGTATTTTCTCAAATACGCACCGATTGCACTCACACCCTAAAGAGCTACATGTTTGACTCAAGGTTCTTATGGCCAATTTTTGCAAATTTGGTGCCCTTGCACCATAGCTTCGCCACCAAATATCTACAACAAAATAAAGAAATAAAAAATTCAAAAACTTAAAACATAATTAAACTTTCAAATAAAAGTTACATAATTGAATTTTAAAAATCTGGAATTATAAGTAAGGAAATTCTAAATTGAAAATTATAATTTCTAATGAGTGACGACTTGTCACTTACGTGGCATGAAGGGGGTCCTTTCCCTAATAGCATCATCAAAGCCAAATAGGCCAACACAATCCCGATAAAACTGTATCTCGCAATTGATTTTGCTACGAAGCTCAAGATCAGGTACCATCCTATGAATACAGGAATGGATCCCTTCCATCACCTCACCATCAAAATCAAAGCCACATTTGTATGAAAATGTGGGGGTTGAGGAAGAGTGTTGCTACATGAATGGGTCGATGAAGCATCCCTGTCCACCAACTATCAATCACATCCCATAACATCATATGCCTATCAAGCCCAGCAAAACCCTTGTCTGCATAATAAGAACGAATGGCCTCCTTAGCCCTATCCATGGCCTCATACAAATAAGCCATTGCAGGCTTCTCCCCATCTACCAATCTCAGAACCTTTTCTATAGGTTCACTAACTGAGCATGCTTCTTCTACTCCCCACCAAAACATGTCAAAGTACACCATTTTTGCAATGGCTCTCCCGTCCTATCTCCTGTTGTATCTACAATCACGCCACTCATCAGAAACAAACATTTTCTTCAACTCTGGCATCAAATCAAAGACTGAAGAGTAATAAAGTTTGTGGCAAAACATGTGATTGCAGGATGCCGCAACTCCTTGTTTCTAGTAAACCTCCTCATGGGACTAAGAACAAAAGCATGGTTATAAATAAACTTGGGGACGCTCCTAACCATATCAACCACCTCCTTGATGATGGAGAGTTTCCTCATATCCTCAAGCAGCAAATCGATACAATGTGTTGCACACAGAATCCAGAACAATGTGTGATGCCTCTCCATAAGCATCTTGCTCACAGACACATAATTAGTTGCATCGTCTGTTATGACTTGCACCACATTCTGCACACCAATCTCTCGAACGAACCCTTCTAACAACTCACATATCATTATTGCATCTTTGATATGTGTTGATGCATCCACTGATTTAATAAACATGGTACCTTTAGGACAATGTACCAAGAAATTTAGAAGGGTCCTACCCTTCCTATCTGTCCAACCATCAGACATCACTATGCATCTGGAAACTTCCATGTTTTTTTCAATTCTGCCAATCTAGAGTTGATGTCTTGCTTTTCTGCTTGAAGAATTGGGCCCCGCAACTCCTCATATGTAGCACTTTTGTACCTGGACCCACAACAACAATAGCATCACACATTGGCTGCCAAAATGGATTGGTTTTGGTGATGTTGAGAGGTAAGCCATTCCATAAAAGACACCTCCACATGACTCTATTTGCTTCTTGCTTCTCCTTTTTTTCAACAATTGATTTTGTGTCAGGTTGTGCTCCATGTCCTGTTCGTGGAACAAAAAATGATAACTTCGCATTAGCAGTAGCAGGTGATGCTGTGGATCCCCTCCCACTACCCTCAGCATCAAAATCAGAAGAAGATATCCCAAAAAATCTACCTGCACATTCAGCCTTGTTTCTTTCAGCCTCTTCCTTCTTTCTGTCTTTTTCATCAATTGCTTTAAGAGCTTTTTGCATAAACTCCAGACTAGAAACTGTACAAATCCCAACATCATGTCCAGTGAGTCTAGCCAGATGGTATTTCAATCGTGTAACCCCTCCTGTCATCCTAATCCCACACAATTTGCAAGATAAATATGCCCGATTTGTCCCACCATCAGGCTCCCCATACTCCAAAAATGGGTCCAAGGCTTTTGGCATATTTGAATTTTGTAGTGAGCTACTCAAACCTAGGGCACCCAAAAAAAAATTGGAATTAATAAGTAATAACCACCTTATTTTACAAAATAATTTTTTTGCTACATTATTTGCAATGTGAATTCAATGAAAAATCATAAATGACAATAAGAGGGTGCATTTGAAAGTTAAAAGCAAGCTACTCAAGCAAAGATAGATGGATACCTATCTCTCTATCGACCAAGCTTATGCTTGGAAGTAAATTTTATTTATGCAAAACTAGCTTATATGCAAATGCACTAGATGATGACAAGATGAGATGAACTTAGATTCAAGAATGAAAAGATGCTTATGTCGCAGAAACTTCCAATACCCAAATGAAATGTTTGCTTTATTAAATGAAGACTAAAAATTAAACCCCCGAAGATATTACAGTTAGAACACAAGCTTATTTCAAATCTTTCTAATAGAGTTATAGCTCAAAGAGAACAAAAAACAACTTTAAAATTCGATATCAATGTCAACAGATGCTCAAAAAAATACTCAGTTTATGAAACAAAGGATATGCATTTTATCACAATTCCATGACAGAGTACTTAATTTTTAGGACAGCAGTAAGAAAAAATTTATGAGAACAACAATATGACAATGAAAACAGTAAGCCATCAATGATATATTTATGCCAAAATGTAATATCTCGTTTCGGAGATAGTCCCCCAAACCCCAATAAACTCCAACCAAATACATAGGAATGATATAATAACCGGGAAGCTCAAAGTGATGGAAATAACAATGGTGCAACATATAATAATAGAGACATGAAATGTAAGCAGATACTCAAGAAATGCAGAGAGAAATGCTAAGCCATTTTATTATACGGAGTAATAGAATGAGTACAGGGGGTGATCAGAAAGATGGCACCTCGACATGCACAAGGCAAGTGAAGAAATACACTCAGAATAGCAAAGGAATGGCCTCTCTCTGAACTACGTCCAAGCTGCTGGAAAACTGTCGTGCTACTGTTGCTATTGGAAATCAAATGAGGATTTGGGGTTGTTCCCCTCCTCAGAAAATGCTGAAACTTTGGAATCGGACTCAACTCAAGAAACCTAGAAAGCTTTTCTGAAATAGCCAACCCCCGAAAATCGCCCCCTTGAGGACCCACACAGTCCCTCAAGGCTCTGCGCTGCCACTGAATAAACCAACCAAAATTCTCCCTGAAACTCAGCCAAAATCCTCCAATATGCAAGCGTTGATCCCTTGCTCAATCTCCCAGCTCAAATCCTCCATAAACCCCCAATCCGGAACTACCTCCAAAAGAACTGCGTCCCTCTCCCTCAAGACTGCACAGTTCTCCAATGCTCAGCTCCTCCTCAATGCCAAAGACCAATACTACTACAAAAAGATTGTTGAAACTACCTTGCCCGAGTAGGCACTCGAAATCCCCCGGGGCTAAGGGTGAGATCTCCGACCGGAGACACTCAGTGCACTAAACAATGCTGCAAACAAGGCTAAACAGCCAGCGTGCTCCAAGTCAAAGTGACTAGCTCAAATGCTTATAATCGAATGAAAAAATGAGGAGGCTCCTCTCTCCTTTAAAGTGTTGGCCTCTCTCATCCCCAAGGCCCACCTCCTCCAACGTTCTCTTGCCACGTGTTCCTCTCCATCTGCGCAATCCCTCCAAGTGTCTGCGTGGGCCCCTCCTCTACGTGGTTCTTTGGCCCCCCTTGGTTCCCCTCTCAGTTACAACGTTGTGCTACTAGGGAGAGACTTTATTCTAAAAGTGAGTTATGTCTCCCCTTTCCTCACCCTTTTATTTATCAATAACTATAAAAGGCAAAATTGAGCAAAATCGAATATTCCAATTAGACATGGCTAATTAGGAATATTACAGTCTCCCTCGGCAAAATGTTGCTTCTCCTCAAGCAACTGAAGTGATGGATATTGCAAAATTTTCTCACTCTCCCAAGTGGCATCCTCATCCAGCAAATTCTTCCACCTCACCAAGAATTCCAAGATTGTCCTGTTTTGTAGCTGCCTCTCCCTAGTATCAATAATAGCTTCTGGCTGCAACACCAAATGCCCCTCATTATCCATGGGTGGTAGCTCATCTGTCACTGTCACATGCTGCCCCAATGCCTTCTTCAGGCATGATACATGAAAGACGTTATGAATCTTGCTGCCTTGGGACAGCTCCAACTCATACGCAACCTGTCCAATCTTGCGTATCACCCTGTATGGCCCATAAAAGCGGGGCTTGAGCTTCTCAGCCCCCTTCTGCCTCAGTGACGCCTGTCGGTATGGCTGTAATCGTAGGTAGACTAAGTCCCCTACCTCAAACTGTCTCTCCACCCGACCCCTGTCAGCATACAGCTTTTTCTGGTTCTGTGTTGTAGCCATATTATCCTTAAGAGCTCGGAGAATGTCCTGACTCTCTTAGAGCCAAATCTTGGCTCTCGGAGCTTTGCTAGCACCAAACATCACGTCAGCAAAAGATAAAGGATGATATCCATATAAACCATAGAATGGTGACATACCAATGGACATGTGATGTGTAGTGTTGTAGCAGTACTCCCCCAGATGCAGCCAATTCAGCGATGCTCGCTGCTGCCCACTGACATAGTTACGCAAGTAGCCCTCCAGCCACTTGTTAACTATCTCTCTTTGCCCGTTCGTCTGTGGGTGATAACTGGTACTCGATGTCAACTCTGTCCCCACCAACCGGAAAAGCTCTTGCCAAAAATACGCCCATGAAACGGCTGTCCCTGTCACTAGTGATGGTCTTGGGAAGACCATGTAACCTAAAGATCTCTCTGAAGAACAGCCCGACCACCTATGCTGCTCTGTAATGTGCAGATATGGCGAAAAAGTGTGAGTACTTTGTCAGTGGATCAACGACGACAAAGATGCAATCCTTGCCCTATACCATGGGCAACCCTGTGACGAAGTCCATCAAAATACACTCCCATTTCCCCTCCGGAATGAGAAGAGGCTGTAATAATCCTGCGGGATGGTTCATCTCCCCCTTGTTCCTCTGGCAAACATCGCAGTCCCGGATGTGTTGGAGTACGTCCTCCTTGAGGCCCTTCCATGAGAACCTCTCTCTAATGGCCCTGTAGGTTTTGGTAAACCCCCGATGGTCGGCCAATGGTGAATCATGTGATGCCTGAAGTATCTTCTTCTTGAGCTAAGACCCCTCAGTCAAGAAGATCCGGTCCCTGTAGTAGATGATCTCATCGACCACCCTGTACCTGTCATCCGCCACTTG
>APFE030838360.1:41389-53149 GCA_000404065.3 Pinus taeda | reverse complement strand
CTCATCGACCACCCTGTACCTGTCATCCGCCACTTGCCCATCCAGAACCTCACATGCAAATCTGTCCTTGGAGTACTCAACTAAGAGTCGAGCCCTCCAATCTGCGTCCAAACTCATAAGAGACAACGTGGCTGGTCTACGTGAAAGGGAATTTGCTACCACGTTGTTCTTACCTTTGACATACTCAATGTCAAAACCATATGCTTGGATCTTACTGATCCACTTCTGCTGCCTTTCCTGTAGCTGCTTCTACTCCAAAAAGAACCTGAGGCTATTGTGATCAGTCCTCACCCTGAACCTGTTACCCACTAGATACTGTCGGAACTTGGCCAATGCATGCATGATGGCCAGCATCTCCTTGTCATATATAGAATACAACCTCTCATGCAGAAGGAGCTTCCGGCTCTCAAAGGCTATAGGGTGACCTCCCTGCATCAATATTGCGTCGATCCCCTCTCCCGACGCATCACAGTCCAAAACAAATGGCTGCGAAAAATCTGGCAATGCAAGCACTGGGCAGCTGCTCATAACCTCTTTGAGCCTATCAAAGGCTCGCTGCGCTATATCCGACCAACTGAATGCCCCCTTCCTCATCAAATCCGTCAAGGGTGCAGCAAGCTGTGAGAAACTCTTGACGAACTTCCGGTAGTAGGTGCAAATGCCAATGAATCCTTGAAGTTCTATCACGTTCGTTGGCTCCAGCCAATCTCTGATGGCCCTGATCTTCTCCTCGTGGACCCTCACTCCGTCCACCCCTATGATGTGTCCCAAGTATAACATCTCCGTCAACCCAAACTCACACTTGGAGAGCTTGGCGTAGAACTGCTGCTCCTCCAAGATGCGCAATACTCTCTCAATATGCTGGAGATGCTCCTCCTAAGTCCTGCTATAAATGAGGATATCATCAAAGAACAGCAACACAAACTTCCTTAAATGACTGCGAAAGATGTGATTCATGCAAGACTGGAATGTAGCGGGGGCATTGGTTAGCCCGAAGGGCATCACCAAAAACTCAAAGTGCCCACAGTGACACCTGAAGGCAGTCTTGGGAATGTCCTGTTCCCTCACGCGAATCTGATGGTACCCAGATCTCAAATCAATCTTTGAGAAGAACCGTGCTCCTCTCAACTCATCCATCAACTCATCGATCCTGGGTATGGGGTACCGGTTCTTCAGTGTTTTCTTGTTCAAGGCCCTGTAGTCAATGCACATCCTCAATGTACCGTCCTTCTTCACCAACACCACGGAAGAAGCAAAAGGACTCATGCTTAGCCGAATGTGCCCAAGAGCCAGCAACTCCTGAATGGCCCGCTCAATCTCATCCCGATAGGCCTTGGGATGCCTATAAGGGGTAGTAATCACTGCCTGTATACGCTGCTCAAGCTCGATGGTGTGCTCAAACCCCTGGTCCAGTGGCTGTCCCGGCGGAATCTCCCCAAATACTGTGGCATACCGGTCAAGGATGGACTGTATCTCTGGGTGCACTGTCTGCCCTGTGGTCCCTGCCTCTGATGCACACAGCTCCATTGCCCACTCTATGTCTCCCTTTCGAAAGACTGCCTCCATCCGATGAGCCGAAACAATCTGAGGCGGGTATGTGTGTTGTCCCCGTATCTTTTCATGCCTCCTTGTCTTCTCATCATCCCACTCCATCTCTAGGGCCTTCCAATCTGTCGTGACCTTCCCTAGAGTGATAAGCCACTGAACACCCAGTACTATGTTGGTGTCTGGAATATTGACCACGAAGAAGTGGTCAGTCTGTGTGTAGGTGCCCATCGTCACCAATAACTCTGGAACATAACGAGCACACACAATGGTCTGATCTCCTGGGACCAGTACTGAAAATCCATCGAAGCTCTCTGTCGATATACCTCTCCGCTCAACTATTTGTGCATCGATGAAGTTGTGGGTGGCCCCACTATCAACCAAAACTGATACTCACTGGCCACGCACTGTCCCCCATACGCACAGCGTCAAATACTTGGGAACTCCTCGCAATGCTGCAAGGGCCCCTCCGGTAGGTGCAAAAGCTGCACCACCTGCTGCTGCTGGTGGAGGTGGCAAAGGACCCTGCACGGCATGACTATCTCCTACCTCCACATCATCCTCCTCATCTTCTTCCCCGCTGCTCTCGGAGAAGACCTCAATAAAGTGTGCCTTGCCAGCAGCACACCTGTGTCCTGATGCCCACAGCTCGTAACAGATAAAACACAACTGCTTCTTCTTCAACTCCCTCCTGGCGTCATCATCAATCTGTGCTCGTCCTGGATTCCCCTTTGGAGGTGGAATCCTCACATCCGTCCCCTTAGGCTGGAAAGCCTGTCTTTGGGGGTAGGGTGTCCGGGTCCTGGGTAAGGCATCCTATAAGTCTCGGGTCCTGCTAATAGCATCCTGGAGTGTGGCTGGTCTAGTGGATCTGACTAGACCGCGAAGTGGCTCCGCTAACCCCTCCACAAACATGTAGATCCTCCGTGCCATGGATAGATCTGGCACCATCACTAAAACCCTCAAGAAGTCTGCTATGTAGGTCTCAGGGCTCCCGGTCTGTTTGAGCCTCGTCAGCTCAACAAAATGTTGTTCCGGATCCCTCCGGTCAAACCTCTCCATCAATCTCCTGGTGAACTCGGCATACGTCGTCACTATGGAATGTTCGAGTGTAACCATCCCATGGAACCACCAATCCTGGGCCTCACCATCCAAATGTAATGTCGCCACCTTGATGGCCTCCGCCTCCAACATCTGGTTAAGCTGGAAATAGATGTCCAGCTTCTCCACCCAAGACCTTGCCGAACTGTTTGATGAACCATCAAACATAGGCAACTGAAATCTACTAGCTGTGCGGTGGGTGTCTCCATCGTGATAATGTCGGTGTCCTCTGTGATGATCGCGGGGTCTACTATCCCATTGGAGCTTAACAAAGTCTCTGAATGAGAGAGCGTCCCTAAATGCCTACCCATAGGCCTGGTACTCTGCAAAATAATCGCCCATGTGACGGGCTCTGCCTCCTACTGGGCTCCAGCCCCCGTGTCTGCTCCTAGAAAAGTGGGCATGGTAGAGCGTGTAGGGGCATGTGAGGCCATCTGTTGAGTAGTGTCACACTGAGTGGCTCCCTGCTCTAGAAAATGGTGGGATGTACCCGATCCCTCACCAACCTGGAAAACCCATGGGTTTTCACGCTGTCTAGCCTCCACTGCCGTGAATCTTTGCCCCATCACCTTGATCTGCCTCGACAGATCCTGCACTAATTTGAGGAGCATGTCCTCAAATCTCTTCCCGTCCTCATCTGCCATCGGATCCTCCTGCTCTGCGTCCACCACAGGCTCCTCCTGTTCTGCGTCCACCACAGAAACACAGTCTCCCTCCCCGTAGGTGTTCTCCAACCTACATCCAGTGTCTCTGTATCTCCTACCTCTATAACAGATGTAGGGCTTTCCCCCGGTGTCATAGATTGCTAGCTCCACAGGCTGAGCCAGATCTATGCTCTGATTCCACTGTAATATCATGTTTCAGGGATATTCCCCAAAACCCCAGTAAACTCCAACCAAATATGTACAAATGATATAATAACCGGGAAGCTCACAGTGATAAAAATAATAGTGGTTCAACATATAATAATGTAAACATGAAATATAAGCAGATACTCAAGAAATGCAGAGAGAAATGCTAAGCCATTTTATTATACCGAGTAACGGAATGAGTACAGGAGGTGATCAAGAAGATGGCACCTCGACTTGCACAAGGCAAGTGAAGAAATACACTCAGAATAGCAAAGGAATGGCCTCCTTCTAAACTGCGTCCAAGCTGCTGGAGAATTGTCGTGCTGTTGCTGTTGTTGGAAATCAAATGAGAATTTGGGGTTGTTCCCCTTCTTAGAAAATGCTGAAACTCTAGAATCGAACTCTACTCAAGAAACCCAGAAAAACCCAGAAAGCTTTTCTGAAATGGCCGACCCCCGAAAATCACCCCCGTGAGGACCCAAGCATATCCCTCAAGGCTCTGTGCTACCACTGAATAAAACCCACCAAAACTCTGCCTGAAACTCCGCCAAAATCCTCCAATATGCAAGGGTTGATCCCTTGCTCAATCTCCCAGCTCAAATCCTCCACAAAACCCTCAATCTGGAACTACCTCCAGAAGAACTGCGTCCCTCTCTCTCAAGACTGCGCAGTCCTCAAATGCTCAGCTCCTCCTCCACGCAAAAGATCAATCCTACTGCAAAAGACTGCTGGAAACTACCTTGCCCAAGTAGGCACTCGAAGTCCCCCAGGGCTAAGAGTGAGATCTTCGAACGAAGACACTCAATGCACTAAACAGTGTTGCAGACAGGCTAAACAGCGAGCATGCTCCAAGTCAAAATGACCAGCTCAAATGCACATAATCCAATGACAAAATGAGGAGGCTCCTCTCTCCTTTATAGCGTTGGCCTCTCTCATCCCCAAGGCTCACCTCCCCCAATGTAGCTCTTTCTCTTGCCACGTGCTCCTCTTCATCTGCGCAGTCCCTCCAAGTGTCTGCGTGGGCCCCTCCTCTACGTGGTTCTTTGGCCCCCC
Source organism: Pinus taeda (assembly GCA_000404065.3). Taxonomy (NCBI): domain Eukaryota; kingdom Viridiplantae; phylum Streptophyta; class Pinopsida; order Pinales; family Pinaceae; genus Pinus; species Pinus taeda. The sequence continues at coordinate 48,599 of APFE030838360.1, read as the reverse complement.
CTTGGCTCCCTCTTTATGTTACAACGTTGTGCTACTAGGGAGTGACTTTATTCTAAAAGTGAGTTATGTCTCCCCTTTCCTCACCTTTTTATTTATAAATAACTATAGAAGGCAAAATTGAGCAAAATCGAATATTCCAATTAGCCATGGCTAATTAGGAATATTACATTGTGTTATCCTCTCCCTCCACTTTGGGCTTCGACCCACTGCTGCTACTACTCCCATCAAGTTTTACCTTGAGCAAATCTCTCCTCAACTTTTCTTGTTTCAGAGCTGCCCACATCTCGTCCCAATTTGGCAATGTTGCCCTGCCTAGGATACTATGGACAAAGATTGCCAATCATCTGAGACGAAATTTAGAGCCAGTCTCACTAACTCTAAGCCTTGAGGAGTATGTCCTGCAGCTGACAGCTCATCACGGGTCTCCTTCAGTTTCGTAAGGAACAAATCCACTCACTCCCCCTTCTGCATCTGAGCAGATCTCAACTTCTACTCTAAGTACATCTTCTGCTGCTTGGAAGTTCCCCAATACAATGTGGCCAAGGCATCCCACATTTCCTTAGCAGTCCCTTTGCTGGGCATAACACGTGATCCTTGACCCCATCCAGGATCATCATCTTTGCCTTAGCCATCTCAACCCTGTACTTTTTCATCGAATCTACATTCGCAGGTTCAGCCACCACATTATCAATGTACATCTTGAGGGCATGCTCATCAAGCAGAAAGGTCATCCTAGCCCTCGAGATGGCATAGTTGGAAGCCCTATCCTACAATCCTGATCCCTCAAGCCACTGGTTGTCATCTCCTCCGAAAAGTGTCAAATAGCTCCCTCTTTCTCCCTACTGCGTAGCTCCTAGGTTGACTTACGCACTCCATAATGGAGCTGGTAAGTCGTTGCTCCTATGTTACTCAACAATCGAGAAATGTTGATTTCTTCGGCAAGAAATCACTGAGGAAGTATTTCGTCACTATGCTCCGCTACTTCTTTCTTCTGACGTTTTTTCAGCATAGCAAAGCTGCCTACTGAAAAATTTGTGTCCATCAGCTACTCTTCACGCTGAGGCTCAACGCTACTCTCTCTGCCATTGCAAAAATCGAATTGGAAGCTCTTTCTCTCTGTCAATTCACTCGGAGAGAGACTCCCTTGGATTTTTGACCCTCTGGCAGGAACTGCGCAAACCTTTGGGGTTTCAACTTGCTCCCTCCTGCAACTTTTCGATTTCCCCTTTTGCTCAACGCTAGGGTTTATGGTTCTACTCCTCTTGCTTCTCCTGCACTAGCTCTGATACCATGTGAAAATTCCTACACTGGAATCCCTATTGCAGCAAATTGATGTTACTTCTCCTACTTGATTAAATCATACATGTTATTTACTATCTTCTACGATAAATTTCAAAGTAAATACATATCCAGCCTTCATTTAATTAATATATTTGTGGAAACAAAATACTGAGCAAGAAAGAACAATGCAACACATAGGACACAGATATTTTTGGACAAATAGTCCCTGGAAAAACCGGTGCAGCAGCTCTGAGGATTTATTATTATGCAGGAGAAAATTCTAAGTACATTTCTAGGATGCTCAACTAGCAATCCATTACAAAGAGAATACTGAACAAAAGACTGGTGAAATGATCTCATCCTGTCACTGGAGAATCAGTGATTGATCCTCCAGCTCTGGAGGCTCTGCATCACCCTCTACGTAGAACTACATCACCTTGGGCATCTTTTGTGTCACCCCTCCTGGATATTACGCTTTCCTCTCCTCTGGATCCTCTGTTGGCTGAGAAATCAACTTTTATGCCTTCCAGTCTCACACCCTGACTTCCGGCAACTGAACTTCGACTTCCCTCAGCAGGGACTCGACTTTCCCTAACTGACTGTGTTGCCTCCGCGTCAGCACTACATAGGCCAGCGTCAGCACTGCGTAGGACAACATCAACACTGCGTAGGCCAGCGTCAGCCTTTCTCTAGACGTCTCTCTATCTTCTCTTTGCCTTCTACTCTCTGGAAATTCCTTCTCCTAGATTATCACTGCCCCTCTGCTACAAGACCTCTTTAATCGATTTTCCTCCTGAGAACTTCTCACCTCAGAAAATCGATTTTCTCAATCTCTCTATGTATTTTCCAAATGACCCTCAAGCCCCTTCTTATATCTTCCTGTTGGAAAACTAATGGCCTAGATTAAAACATAATCAAAGGCTCAGATCGTTTTGGCTTGATCCATGGATTGTTCTAGAAGTTTCACCCCTTATTAGATTAATACCCATTAATATTTTAATTTTCCTAAGTTTAGACTTAGGAACCCCATTAAAAATATTCATTATTTTAATAAAATCACTTCCGGGTGGAATTTCCTAAAACGCTTTATGGGTTCTTTGGAATCCCTGTGCCCAAGCCTCCCTACAAAATTTGAGGCTTAGAGCACATCCGATGCTACCCCAAATCAACAACGTAGAGGCAGTCTAGAGCCTAAAAAGGGCAATTCGATCCAACTGAAGAGGAAGATGTTTTCAATTCCAAAGGCCAGGAAAGTTTTCCAGAGGCTCGGAGAAGCATATTCTCAGTCAGCAGCAAGCATGACAGCTAGATTGGCAGCTTATTCAAGTAAAGTGTGTGAGGAACTACACTAGGGTGACAGAGGGCCTGTGCAAAGCTGGTTGGACAACTAGCTTTTCAAACGCAGTGAAGTGTCGAATTGCGCAATTACTCGAAGAGAGGGTAATTTCCCTCAAAGAATTTTTGTCAATATTCCTCTTGGATAGATACACTAGTTTGTCGATATTTATTGTACTCAGAATTTCTCATTGCTACTTAATAATAAAAACTCTCAGCTATTGCACCAGTTTTCCCAAGTTGGGTTTTTCTGAGAACTTTTGTCCAAAAATGACTGTGTCATTTTTATGTTTGTGTGCCAATATTTTCTCAATTGCCAGCGCTTTTATTTTCAACAGTATTTTTGTGAAGATTGCAGTGTGATTATTTCATTGTTGTCGTAGCAATAAACTGTTAATTGAATTAACAGTTAGAAGAATTAATTCCAATTGCTGCAATAAAATTTCAGTGGGGAAATTTTCACAAAGACTGTGTTCAAAGGGGCAACATTAGACTTCAGTATATTCCTACAGCAGAGCAGACAACAGACATATTGACCAAAGCTTTGCCTAGAGGGAGTTTTTTCTATTTCAGGGATAAACCGGGTGTATTTCAGAACACCTTCCTCTTTAGGAGATAGTGTCAAAAAAAATTAGAGGAAGAGTTATGCCAAATTTAGCAGGTGCACTAAATTTGGCAAGGGGACCCACAAGTGGGGCCAAGGCGCAAAAATTACTTTTTCTATTGATTTTGACTTAAGAAAATTTAAATTTTCCAATAGTCAAAAATTAGATCAATCTCAACCGTCGAAGAAGATTTTATCTCAACCCTTCATGGTAGTGGTAGGCCCAGGTCAACTAAGAGGGAAAAGGGTACAAAACTCAGTATTATGCACTAGAGATCTTGGTGTTCAGCTCAACAAAGGAGAAGGGAGTTATGTTTAGCAATTAGGGCTTCAGATCAACGCAAATACAGGGAGAAAATGAGGTTGTAACAGCCTCAGATTGGTTCCAACAAGAGCAAACTTCTTCCAGGAGTCGCATTCAATGCGTAGACGGGGTCATACAGGTCGTGCGAGTTCGTACTATACGCAGAAGAGAGGTCAGGTTGGTGTGAAGTGCGCAGAAGATTAGTGCATAGGATTAGCTTTGTGAAGAGAAGTTTTCCCTCACATTTGTAATCATTTTTTTGAAGATTTGCTTAGTAGAATAATAATAATGGATTTGTAACTAGATTTGCTTAGTACAATTCACTTACAAACAACCTCTAATACACATTACAAATGGTGCAGGGCACCCTCACCCTCACCCTCATCATATCCATTATCCATTTTTCTTGAAATGGTGCAGGGCAGGTTTTCAAATTTTAAACCTGGGGCACACAAGCATAATTAAAGCATAAACCTACTGACAACAAGAGAAAAGGTACATGAGAATTGCTTATATAGTTATCCTAATATCCAAAATACTGAAATGCCAGAACACTGCTAGACACGATATGAAATCACCTAAATTCAATTGGGATAAAAATAAATGCCCTAAATGTTCCTTTCATCGTACAGGTATCATATTTTAGGTTCATGTATAAAGTTCAGGGTTAGCACTAAAGGAAGTCGAAAGCAATTGATAGAAATGTCTTGAAAATAAAATTTCCAATCCCTAGGGATGACCTGGGCATTAATTACAACAATTCTCCACTCTGTGACCATACAATACACATTCATAGAAGATTGAATTATTAAAAGCTGAAAAACGAAACTCATATCTACCTGCAAAGTCTGTGAGTTTGTCGAATCTGAAGCCAGCGGTTATTAAGAAAAATGCCAACTGATAGGCCACCTGCACAGATTTCAGCCAGATTTCATAACAAAAACTACAAAGAACCCTCTGTGCACAAGCTACTCGGGCGAATTTGAAGAAGACATTGCTATGGAAAAGTGACTTGCAGTAACGATAGCGGTGATGGCAAGAAACTTATCGTCCATTGTCCGACCAGCGACGTATATTTTTCAAACACTATTTTATTGGGGATTCAAATGTGAGACCGCGTTTATAAAGGAAGATAAGAATATATTTAGACACGTGTAAATATATGAGCCAAAGACACAGATAGGCTTTATAGCCTGCGCCACTCTTTGACCCAAAGTCAACAGTTTGACACTCTTTATAACTCGAAAAATAAATTAACGATTGCTTTTTTCAGTTCTTTTTATTTATTTGTCGGCAGTCGGGATGACTATTGCCAAAGCTATATTGCAACGCCAAAACGTTTTGGCGTCTGAAACAATTCGTAAAGTTTATTATAAATTTTGAAAATTATAATATCAAATTCAATATTTTGAAAATTAAAATTCAATTTTATTTCTTTTCCAATTATTCAATATATAATAGAAATCAATTCTTGAAAACATAAAACTAACTTAATTAATTTAATGTATTTAATTTGAAAATTTTAAAGGGAGAGGGAGTGGGCAATATCTCCCTCCACCCCCACTCTCAACAAATTTAAAGGGAGAGCGGGTGGGCAATATCTCCCCTCACCCCCACCCTCAATATCTCCCCACACCCCCCACCCGCAACTCAATATCTCCAATCCCCACCCTTTATGAGGGGGGTAGGGCGAGATATTTGTGCATTTTGATGAAGGGGGTGGAGAGAAACATTGGCATTTTGATGAGGTGGGGGCGAGGTAGGGGTGATGAGGGCGAGATTGGCATTTTCCAAATGCAACAATATCTCCCCCCATTTGGATAGGGAGGGTGGGGATGGGGCGAGATATTGTGCATTTTGAAATGCGGGTGGGGGTGTGGCGAGATATTGTGCATTTTGAAAATGCACAATATCACCCCCCACCCCCTATGATGAGGGTGAGGGTGGGAGTGGCGCAAGATATTGTGCATTTTCAAAATGCACAATATCTCTGCCCATCCCCACTCTCATCATATGAGGGTGGGAGGGGTGCGTGTGGCCTCCGACCGGGTGGGAGGGGTGCGGGTGGCCTCCGACCCCCACCCTCATCATATGAGGGTGGGGTTCAAAATGCACAATATCTCTCCTCACCCCACCCTCATCATTTTTCAGTTCTTTTTATTTATTTGTCGGGAGTCGGGATGCCTATTGCCAAAGCTATATTGTAAGGTCAAAATGTTTTGACGTCTGAAACAATTCGTAAAGTTTATTATAAATTTTGAAATTTATAATATCAAATTAAATATTGAAAATTAAAAATCATTTTATTGTTTTCATAATCAATATAATAATTAAAATCAATTTTTAAATTATTATTTTTTTCTAATCGATTTTATAAATTACAAAAAAATTAAAATAAAATTTATCAAAAAACTAAAAACTAAAAAACATATAAAATTATTGATTCCTGAATAATAATTAAAGTTAACATTACTATTAATTAATTAACACGGGTAATGAATACTTATATCAAATCAATTAATCAATATTTATAAGACAAATGTATGGAGGTGGAGGATGAGGAATTGCGTAGATTATCATTTTTGTTGGAGTTTGGGCAAAAACAATTTTACAAATTTTACAAAAATAGTGTTTAAATCATATTTTTTATGGTGGAAATAGATTTAGCGCCATCAAAAACTTTTAAAACACCCAAAATCTTGAAATTTAACAACTATGACTTGGATTTACAAAAATCCCTATTAAAATCTATCAAAACTCTTCTTATTGTTAACATACTTGCTGCTTAAAATCCCACAATAAATATCCACAATCATTTATAGTTATCAGATCTAAACTCATGTAACTTAACTTTATTTATATTTTAAATCACGCTTTTAGTTGCACGAGTCTTATTTACACACCTTATTTCAATTTTTATTCTTTGGAACATATGATAGTTGATTTTGATTATATTTTTGGGATAGGGTTGGATTTTAAATATGACCCAAAAAAAAAAAATGGATATGATTTAATTTTTAATTATTTTTTTTAATTAAGATTTAAATGTGTAGATGAGAATAATTAAATTTTCACATGTTAAATAAAATTCATTAGGATATAGTCTTTTCACATAAAAATATTTACAATTTAAAATTTCACTAATTTTTATAGGAAAAATAGTTTTTTTAACTTTTTTAACAGAGTAAATCACGTTGTTGTTACTAGTTATCATGGTCTTTGCCATCTCTCTATCATTGCATCCTTTGTTATCTACTTAATACATGTAATGAGATATACATTTTTCAATTGATGGCTCACTTTTCCTTTTGATTATCTGTTTCCATTTAATTGTGTGGACTTGTTAGCTATCTTAACTGGACTTTAGCCTCTAAGGTTAGCTCAAGTGTTCATGAGCCAAATATGAGATTTATTTCTTAAAGTTGGGGAGTTTATGGATTCTACTCTCTGCATCCCTTCTGAGTTAGTTTTTAAGCTAGTGATTTACCTAGTTTACCATATATGGATCATGAGGAATTACTTGGTGTAGGAATTTACAGGGTAAGTTCCTCAGACAGAACACCAAAGGACACCGCTCACAAACAGATCACAGATCAATACACCAGTATTTTTGACGTTGTTAAAACCCTCAAAGAGGGAAACAATCCACGACCTGAGCCAACGCGGCCACTTCAGGCAATTTATTA
>APFE030838359.1:0-11256 GCA_000404065.3 Pinus taeda | reverse complement strand
ATGAAACATCCATCCAAGAAAGACATTAATTCTGAGCCCGCCACTGCCTGCAATATTTGTTCCATAGGTGATAAAGGAAAATTATCTTTTTGGTAGGCCTTGTTAAGGTTTTGAAAGTCAATGCAAATCCTAATATCTCCATTTTTCTTTCTAATAGGTACCATATTGGAGACCCATTTAGAATGTCTGATGGGAAAGATTATTTTGGCTTTCAATAACTTATTGAGTTCAGCCTTTATCTGATTTTCTAAATTGCGATGGATCTTTCTCAATTTTTGTTGGATAGATGTTTCATTATTGATCATTGGAATAGTATGCTGGATGATGGAAGTGTCGTATGTTTTGAGTTCATCATAGTTCCAGGCAAAAATGTTTTTATATTGTCTCAAAAGATGAATATACGTTGATTTTTCTTCAGGGGCTAGGCTGAGGCCTAGATTAATGTTTTGTGGTTTGGCATCGGTTCTTAGGTTTACTAATTCGTAATTCAAAGTTGAAATTTGGAGTTTTGAATTGGTAGACCTTTTAAACCGATCTTTCAAATCGTACAGGTCTTCTAACTTGACCACCGACTTAGGTATAGCATTGTTAGTGCTATCTTGTTGCAATTGTCGCATCATGTTGGTATTTGTCAATTATTTGATTGGAGTAGGATCCTTCAGATGTGAGGAAATTCACAATATCAAGATCATCGTTGAATATTCTCCAATTTGTGATGTTATCAAGAATAGAAGGTCTAAAGATTAATTCTATTGAGAATTTATCTGGACTAAAATCTTCTGAAGGAATGAGCTTAGAAGCTACGTTGGCTAAAAGGTCCGCACTTGCATTTTGGAGTCTGGGAATTGATGAAATATTAAATTCTATAAAATACTCAGTCAGATCTTGAATTAAATATTGATAATGTTTTAAATGACCTGATAAGAAGTTTATAGTATTACGTACCTGTTTGACTACAATTTCAGAGTCTCCGAAAACTTGGAGGTACTTGATGTCTAACCCGATTGCTTTGTACAATCCTTCAACTAAAGCCTCATATTCTGATGTATTGTTAGTGCAATCAAATTCGAGTCTGCATGTTAACATAAATTTATCTCCTTCTGGACTAATTAGCACGCATCCTGCTCCTGCTCCTTCGTTAGATTTAGAACCATCAAAAAATAATTTCCAAAACAAAGATTTATTTACAGGACTATCTAAAAAATTGATACATTTTGAACTATCCATTTCAGAAAAATTTTTGACTTGGGATAAAACAGAATGTTCTAAATAAGGTGACGTATGAGCATTAAAATTGCTGAGGAAAGAATCCATTGAATAATTGCCAATAATGCTATTGTTATGTGCTACTCGTTCATTTTCCCCCTTTAGTTCCGTTACTATGTATTTCTGATGTAGTTCTCGTTCAAATTTTATTTGATTTGGTTTACCATTGTAGGGAAGCCACATGTGCGACCAATTAGTTGCGAAGTATCCATGAAGTTTTTCTGACCAATCCTTGCTAAGAATTAAGCCATAAAATTCTAGAATATCAGCAACTAAAATGTCAATAACTTGACACACCTTTGGGTTGGATGACAGCCTTATGGTTACTTGATTTAGTTCACGAATCACTTCGACTTGTGACCGATCTAGCTTAACTATGTGCACAGTGGATTTCTGTGGTTGAACGTTTAACTTAGTACATATGGATTTTGGTAAAATATTCGATGAAGCTCCAGAATCCACTAAGCAATTATGTACATTCTTATTGAAAATTTCATAACTAAGGAGAAACGAGGGAGTATGAGATCTCGATCTTTCTCCAATTAAAGCGATGTCAGTTGGATCAATCTTGTTGGTCGCATGAGTTGGAGTTCTTCCCATGTTATGGGAAGCTTGGGAAAGTATAGCAGCCGGCAAAGGTGCAACTAGCATAGCATGTAATTCTTTCAACATTATCTTTTGTTGGTGCTTTAACTTGCTCAATTCGTAAAGAGTGATATTAGCCATAGTCTTTTTCATGTCTTCTATCATATTGTACTCCAGTTCATCTGAAATGATCAGCGTTTTTGATGGAGTTGATGAATCTGTTTGGATTGGGCTGGTTTGAGTCGCTTTAGATGTCGTTTTCTTTGTTGTGACTTTATCCTTTATTGTAGAGCTTGCGCTCTTTGGCTTGGGGATAGTTTGGGGAGGATCAAGTTGATTTCTACTGCATGGCTAACTCAGAAAACTTCTTGATCTTCTTCTTGTGCGAGGATGAAATCCCACATTCCTTGTAATTCTACAACTTATTCTTCATCGGTTTGCCCTTCACTGACAATTTCCTCTTCGTCTTCTTCAGATTCAGCACTTGAAATAGCATTGGGAGGCTTTGAATCCATTGAAGGGTTTCTTTTAAAAGCTTTGTAGGGCTTTTTTGAAGAATTTTCTGCTACTTGCTTTTTGATGTCGACCATTTCATTGGACATGGTCTTCAGAACTTTTTGCAATCCTTCCAAATCGAATGGATCTTTCGCTTGTTTCTTCTTGGAATCTTCTTTGAAGGTGACTTTCTTGGATTTCCATTCTTCTCTCATGGATTTCTTCTCTAGGGCTATTATATGTTTCTCTACTGCTATTGCTTCTTTCATGTTTTTGGCTAAAGTTGTTTTATTAGCCCTATCCACGAAGATTGCTATGTTCGATGGTAAGGTAGTGATATACCATTCACTTCACACTTCTTCACTAGGTTGAGAAGCAGTAGGAATTTTGTTTAAGATTTTATTGAACCGTCAATTGAAATATTTGATAGGTTCCCTTGATTCGGCCCTAAGGTTGGATAAGTCATTGATTAGCATTGCCGTAGACCTGTCATCACCAAATTTGGTCAGGAGTTGTTCTTGGAAGATGTCCCAACTAGTGATGGATCCAGAGGGTAATGAGAAATACCATGATTTGGATGTTCCCTGCAGAGTATAAGCTAAAAGTCGAACAAAAACATCTTCATTGGTCACTCCATTGAGATTAATGGATAGCATAAAGTTGTTTATATGCTCTTCTACTAGCATGCATGCCTCAGGATTAAACTTAGGCAGCCATTTCTCAGGATGGGCCGGTATTTGACTCAAGAGTGCAGGCATTAAGACTACCCCAAGGCTGTTCCATGGAGATTGGGCCGTCAGTGATCTACTAATAGAGGAAAGTGCAGAAGATGATCCCTCCGGTTGGGAAGATGAGGGTATTACGATTGCGGGTGATTTAGGAGGAGTTGTGAGGGTTCCAATGGGTGAATGAATGATGATTTGAAGTGGATGAGTGGATGGTTGACTTTGCAGTGGAGAGGTTGAGATGGATGACGATGATGAAAGAGTCTCACTATCGGACTGTCTAGGTGATTTCCTTTCTCTTTTTCTTTTGGGTAGAGGTAATTCGGTTGGTTGAACGCCAAACTTTTCACTCTTTAATCTGGTCAGGGGATGACCAGGGTTATATTGCGAGGTCATGTTGCCTTGAGATTTATCATATGTTTGAGGAGAAATAGAAAATCACTAAAGTTTGTGAGTCAGAGACTCGACTTTAGGAGGTTCGGTAGCATATTGTTCTGAAATGTTAAGGTTTGTAGCAGCGATTGATGCTCCAGCGACTTCCAACTCTAGGTTTAAGTGTAATAGAGAAGTTTAGGGAGATGAGGACGGCGATTTACTCTCAGAATGGTACTTAGGTTTAGATTTCCTTGCATTCATAGTTCAGGCCCTCCTACTATCGCCAAATATGTTGAATCCCCGAAAATCGGGTCTATAACAAGGGGGATACCCGCCCGGTCCGGACCTTGGTTGGGAGCTCCTTATCCATTTGGTATAGTGGGTCCGACTAGGGATATGGGACCAGTTTCCCAATTTGTGATTGTGTATGTGTAGAATTTGATGTTTCTGATCTAACGATTCCTAATTAAGATGTTCTAATTCTAACTTTAATCTAGTGCTATGCTATTGTATTCTAATAAGCAGAAAACCCGGGGTGTAATTCTTCTATTGTGCGATCTAAAAATATTTCAAATAACAACTGGTAATAAAGATCATTCAACTATTATGAGAAAAGAATTCAATAAAAATGTACCACTTCATATAAAAAGTTAGACGAAACAGTTGTCAAAAACATATCGCATAATCAGCTATTCATACATTAAGCATAAATAAATAGCTATCACCGTACAAAAGTACCAAATGATAACTCAGGCATTTACGCATTAATATATAAACAACTAAAACTGAATATCACTTTAACACATAAGCAGAAATGGTTAAGAGATAAAAGTACCATTTATAACTAGTCCTACTCATGAGCTTCAAGTGACAATGATTTATCTCTCCCTGATCTAACATCCACTAAGAGTACAGAAGTGCAATATCAGTAGCATATATTAAATTCAAACATTAACAAATCTTGTTCCATTCATTCATCAAAACCTCCTTGGAGGGTGTGAAAGTGCATGTTCTGAGGACAAGTTTTTGAAAAAAATTTGGACCCTTCTCTAAATGCATGGGAAGAGTTTAAGTACTACTAACTAAAACTAAAAATAACTTATTACAAAAATTTAGGATGTGGTTTAAATGACCGTCCTTTTTCTAAGAAAAAATAAAATAAAACTATTTCTAAAATTAAATATAACATCTAATTATTTCTGTATTTGCTCCTTAATATCGCAAGCATTCAGCATTTCCTGAGAAGAGTCGGTCGACCGACTTCAGCTTATAATTGTGCTGTGAAATGGAGTTAGCGAGATCTATTGCAATCTTTTCGGCAGAATTGATGACGTATTTGGGAATCATCCGCTGACTATGTGATTTTACGATGTATGCCCAGTATTATTCCCAATTTAACTTGATTAACCCTAAAATTCCTTCTGCCTTTTCTTTAGCTTTCTGTTTCTAGCGTGGCCTCTTGCAATTTTTTGGGGTTTGTAGATAACTGAGCAATTGGAAGTTTTTGTTTTTGAGCAATTTTCTCAGCGATGCGCGATTAGCGCTAGGCGCTAATCGCGCATCGGAAACTGCCTCTGTTTCTTGATTTGGCCTTCCTTGATGCATTTTTCGCCTTTTGCACCTTTTGGGAGATATAAAGCTAAAACATTGTGAAGATAATGATTCCGTAAGCTCTTGACCTGAGTCTTAAACTGTTCATCTCTGTCATCAACACTATCTGTGTATGTGAGAATTTGGGGCCTTGCTGCTTTCCAATGCAGGAATGAATGAGCTAACTCTGTAATTGATGTTTTAGCCCACCTTGATGGGCTTGTAGTAGCTGCAAATCCCATTACCTTGGGATTATTTTTCCCAAGCAGTTTAGGTGCACCTTCTCAAATGGAAATTGGAATCCTGCCTTTCTTCCTCATAGTATCCTACATACTGTCTTGTATAACTTTTTGTTCGTCATTCCTGCAGTTTACAAATGAGGTGAAAGTAATGATAAAATAATCACAGGAAAGCTTTAAATGCGAAAGATATGCAAAAACATGCCACCTTACATGAACTGGCTCCTTGATAAACACAAAAACATATTTTATTAACAACTAGCATATAACTCATTAATTATCATTAAAACGCGTGACCAGTTCTTCGTTTATGGAAAAAGCTTTTTCTTGAATATTCAGCCAGGAAAATCTGCGATGGAATGATTCTCCGATTTGCATCGCAGTATCGCAGATCGCAGCATCGTATTATTGCAATTTTCGCTGCATCGCATTATCGCTGCATCGCAAGATCGTAAGATCGCACGATCACAGGATCGCACGATTGGAATATCGCAAGATTATTTAATCGTTATTTGTATTTTATGTGTTTTTACGATATGCAATATGCGATATCGCATATCGGCGATTTTGAGGTTTTCCATCCTGAGTGCTCATTGATGCATGCGATGCGATGGAGTTCCGCGTCACAATCTTGCATTTTTTTAGCTCATAAGAAGGCATCCTATCATTTTTTTGCGCGATGCGATATTTCTTAAGGAGTGACTTTACTTCCTTTATCATGAAACTTAAGCCTTTTAGATTTTCAAAGGTATTTTCCTAAGTCCATGATGGTAAGCTTTATCCAAAAGGAAGTATAAGCACTAAGTGATTTTTTAAAGATTTTTTGACTAAGGGTCCCCATTTATTTAGTATTAGCAATAACACTATATAAAGAAGGGGGGTTGTTGGTGGCCACAATAGATACATTGGCTATGTGAGCAGCTAATTCATTAGAAATGATATCAGCCTAGTCAAATACACAATTCTTTTGTATGTGTGATAAATCATCTAGAGTGCATTTTGGAACACTTGTTGTAGTTTATTAGCCCATGAAACATTAATAAAAGAAAAAAAAGGCATCTAAATGGTTGTTAAAACAAAGATATATCTAGGAAAGAAATATCACTAGGAACTTGGTATCTTGGAAAAAACAAATCCACAACAACATTAGCCTCACCTGTTTTTGATATTTCAAAATGATTTTCTTCAGACAATGTGCAACAGATATTAGGTTTTGTTAACATGAATATATGTTTGTATGTATGCATATTAAAATGAATCTTTTTTGTTTGTAGAATAATTGTTCTTCTTTCTGAATGAATTATTTCGAAACAAAAATGAATAATTTCCCTAAAATAAAAAACTTCTAACATGCATGTTCCATTTTCTCATCCACTAGTCCAAATCTTGTTACTACTCTTCTCTTTTGTTGGAAGATTTAGATAATGCTCATATACAATTGACCAGCAGAAGTTCTCATCAATACAACCACGTAAGTTAATGATATCAATGAAAATAACTTCACCTCTTTGTTTGGTAACCATGCTTGTTTCATAGATGAAAAAACTTTCTCAATCAATAGAATTCTCAACACCGATGAGTTTTACAAATTTTTTTAATTCTTTATATATTTACTACCTCTTACTATTGCAAACACAAAGTCTACCATAATTGTTGCAACTGTGAAACCTATTACATAGTATATTTGTCAAAAAATAGTAATTGAAGATACCAAGGCTAACATATATGGAAACCAGTGAAAATATACCTCAAAAAATAAAAACCATCTCATCCATTTATTACACATATCACTTATGTGTTACTATAAATTCTATGTAAAAATGAGAGCCATCTCATAGGCTGATGATAATAATTCTTGCTGCAAAAAAATGTGCATGTTAACCGTATTATGAAATGATAAGGTTGCATGGCTATTGCCCACTATTTTATCACTATCAAATTTGAATTATCAACAACCTAACAAACAAATTTGAAAGACTTCAAAGACACATGTAGCCTGAACAAACATTACAAATTTCTTATCTATATTATCTGCTAACCTTAATATAGGGTATTTCAAAAATTAATCATATTTTTTAAGAAGTTTGTGAATGTCCTGAAATGTCACAAGCAAGATGAAAAATATGTGGAGAAAATATGCAAAGTATCCAGTATGTACAAAGAAAGGAATATGTAGAAACCACAACAAAAATTGCTCACATTTGCAAGTTTCGCACATTGTTTGGGCGTTTTTCATATCTTCTAAAATTGTGCAATCAATAATTTTCAGTTATAATAATACAAATAACAAATATGAACTTTCAAATATTGGATATGATTTTTGTAATATATGATTGTTATTTCCTTGCACTAGTCAAATTAGTAACTTATTCATCTTGAGCTTCACATAAGAATGAACAAAAAAAAATATTGTTGTAGCTTATGTAAAAAGAGCTAAAATTTAGAAAAATGTGTTGTATTGTATTCATAATTGCCGATGAACTTTATTGTTTCAAAATAAGAAATGTATACCTTGGGGAATGTTACAATCGTAGAAAGTGTAACAAAGCATGAGCTACACCAGGATCACTCTAATATGAATGTGAAATATGAACATGACATTGCTAATGATTTAGGAGGATCTTAAAAGTCCAAATTTTTAAAGTCCTCAAAATGTAGTGAAACTAGTGTCAAATAGAATAGCTCATCGTTCCTAATCCAATAGCATGAGCAACATTTCAAACTGACATCATATGAATAAGTTATAGCACATTGAAGTTTTTCAAAAAGAACTAAATTTTTTGTAGCCATGGACATTACAAATCTTGACTCCAGTAGTAGACATGTTGACAACAATCGTATGGATGTTGATGTCAGTCATACAGATGATGGCGTCAACACAGTGACGTCGTTGTATGGTCAAAGTTGAGCTAATCATAGAGTGACATGTGTCAGCTAGCATTAGTAGCCTAGTAGTCATACTGGCTAACCAAGATGTGCCACATGGTAGCTCGACCAGTATGCCAGATTCTACTAAATATGTGACAATTTGAACTAGATGAGTGATAGGCTGAGGTGAATTTGCCACCTACTTAAACTAAGCAGTAACCCCTCAAATCTTGGTAGGGAACCAATACATTCAGGAATTAAAATAATGACATTTTAAAAATGATCAATGACCGACTTATGGTAATTCAACCCCATCGACCAGTTGGTCGTTTAGCCAACTTCTCGGTAGTTATATTAATATAATTATGGGATGGACAATGACGGGAGTCTAGCAACACCAACAAAGTTGTAGTTTGAAAGGGCATGCCAAAGCTCAAATAAAACATCATGCCAAAACATAAAAAAATATACATGCGACATATATATACAATAAGTGGGTTGGGTAGGGGGTCAAGCTCATGCCCTCCGCTAAGGTGGGTGACTCACTTGTCACCTACCAACATTGCACGAATGATACATGATTGTAACGAATGTCGACCAAAACACTATTTAACACGTATGAAAACTAGTGCCAGGAGGAGGCTGCATGGGAGACCAAGCATTGAAGTTGCACACACATAGTTCGAGAGAATATTATGAGGAATATTCACTCGAAATATTCCAAGGAATCTTGAAGGGAATCATTTGATTCCCTAGACCCTTAGAATTCACTAGAGCAAAAGAAGGTTGAGTTTACACTCACATTACTTGATTTTCTGTGAGGCATACAATGGTGGATTCACATTTGACATCTGGACAGTGGAAATCTAGTCAACGCACGAGAAGGAATATTTGCAAAATCTTTGAGATTCTGAAGGGTCAAGGATTTGACCAAACAAGAATAGGTTTGACTTTATAAGCATTTTTCATGATTTTTTGCTGGGATTCCAGTTCTGCAATGAGTTTCTCCAATAGAGGTCTAACATTTTAGGTCATCCCTAGAAATGCAGGTATAAGATGTCAGTTTCTAATTTCTTTTAATTTGATTACATCTCCGATTAATGAAAGAGGCATCCCCACATTAAGCGAGGCACATAGACGTAACTCACACTGGGTGAACTTCATTATGAAGTTGATTTTATGCCTTTGATCTCACGGTCTCATTTTATTTCTACTTCTTTTATCTCTTTATGTCACTTGGTAACATGCTCTTTTAAATTCAATTATGTATGCATCTTTTAAGTGAAAGACCTAGACCAAGTTTGGTATCATAACAGGTCTTCTTGAACCAAGCTTCATGAGTGAATGATCACTAGGAATAAACTCCAAAGAGACGAAGGAAAACTCAAATCCTTTGATCTCAAAATGGGGTGTGAAACACAAAGACGAAACATGGAAAATGAGGAAGCTCAAGTGGAGGAAAAGTAGAATTATCACAAGATGTTCTTCACCGGGGCACAAAAACATGACAATTTGTTTGTTGAATATGAGTTGAAAATCAAGCCCGAGAAAAAAGAGCTCAATGACCATGCCTCGGTAAACCATGGAGGTGGAGGAGAAGATCCACCTCCCTATCCATCAACTACTGACAACTCTTCTATATCCTCTTCTCATCATTCTAATACGCATCATAGGAATGCATCTAAAAAGCCATTTTTTAAGCTAGAGGTAAAGTTTGATTTTCCCAAAGATAATGGAGAATGTAATGTAAAGATATTAAACAATTAAATTAGATATATCGAGTGTTCTCTTGGTGTTTCCTAACCCAGGTTCATAGTTAAGTTTTCCAAACAAATCCCTACACTACTGGCCCTTTCGACATGAACCCTTGAAGCACAGACTAAAGTATCACCTGAAGCAGTATGGGGGGATGCTTGAACCAAGTTTCCACACCAAGAGATGAGTGTGATGTTATTTTATGCCTTAAACTTGCCTTCACACACATTGATAAGCCCTTAAGGCTTATCAATATAACTTCTTTCTATCAACCTGTAGACATTCACAAAGGTCTACAATTGTCTTTCACGGACCCTAAATAGGAAAATCCTCCACTTGTATGCCTCTAGAATTACCCTTAATTTCGTATTTACCTTGATCATATTAAATGTTAGATAGCCTTAACATGCAGTAGGATATTCTTTGCATAAATAGTTATTATTACTTGCATTCATATGACAATATAAATCATGTAAAACCAAGTATCAATAGAATATTAATTCATAAGCCAATCATTCATAATGACATAAAAGTGCATTCATTCATAAAAGAAATAGATAGGAAAAACACAGGAAATGTTCTAATAACTTCTTTACTAATACTTCAGTTCTTCTTATAGACTGAACAGTTCCCTACACACTCAGCTACAAGTGTCCATGCACTCAGCTGCAGACTCTACTCTAGGCCTCTGCACACATTGTTGTAGAGCCTGTCTTCTACCCTAAGACTTCTTTGCTCCTTCTTCTACTAAGCCATTACATTCATCTTCATCCTATTCTTATTATGCCTTTGACTCTCAGAGGCTCTTATTTTTATAGAATCCCATGGTCCGTAGACCATGGGTACGTCTACTAAAGCCGACACAAAATACATAAAAGAAGGGCAAAAACCATAATGATGCTTTACTATCTACGTGCTCCGTAACCATAAGTTATAGAGACTTTACATTTTTTAGAATAAGAATTGGGATTTTTGCCACAAGACATGGGCTTTTTCCCCAAAATTGACCCCATGGGACTTTGTCCCAGCAGGCTCCCAACACAAATATCATGACTCGCCCCCAAGTCAGTCTATTGGCATAGAGATCTTACTATAGATACCTCCCATCTCTACTTGTGCTACTGCTACCTCAGTCGTGCTCTACGTGACTGCCTGTTTGATCTGCCCCACCAGCCACTCTGTTGCTAGTCCTGTGCTATCTTCCTTGATCTTCTGCTGTGTTCTCTGCAAGCTTGCTAACATTTCCTCAACGGTGGTAGGGATTGTCACACGGAATGGGTTATATTTGCGGACAAATCCAACCTTCCTAGGAGTCTAAGACTCTCTAATGACAAACAAACCAAACAAGAGCTATCCTT
>APFE030838352.1:0-22547 GCA_000404065.3 Pinus taeda | reverse complement strand
GAAGGCTATGTCCATGGCACTCTGGAAATTGGAACCGACATTAATTAGTCGAAATGGTATCTTTTGATAAGCATAAGTGCCCCATTTTGTCTGGAATGTAGTTTTTAGCTGGTCATCTGGATGTACTAAGATCTAGTTATAACATGTAAATCCATCCAGGAAATACATTAGCTCTCAGCCTAGAACTGATTGCAATATCTGTTCCACATGAGGCAATGTGAAATTGTCTTTTTGGCAAGCTCTATTGAGGTTGTGAAAGTCTATAAATATTCAAATATCATCACTCTTTTTCCTCACTGGGAAAAGATTGGAGACCCATTGGGAATGTCTGACAAGAAAAATATTCTTAGCTTTTAGTAGTTTATTTAATTCATATTTAATCTGACATTCTAAACTGGGGTGGATCTTCCTTAAATTCTACTGAATAGGTCTTTCATCGGATGTCATGGGAATAATATGTTGAATAATAGAGGTCTCATATGCCTTAAGATCTTCATAGTTCCATGCGAAGACATTTTTGTACCTCTTCAACAAACCTATAAAGGCTGATTTTTCATTTGATGAAAGTCCAAGACCTAGATTAATATTTTGAGGCTTTAGGCCAGTCCCAAGGTTAATCAATTCAAACCTCAGAGTTGAACTCTAAAGATTTGAATTGGTGGGTCGTTTAAATCTGTCTTTGAGGTCATATAAATCTTCCAACTTAACTATAGATTTTGGTATAGCGTTATTGATTGTTTCTTGTTTAATTTGGTTATCATGCTGGTCTTCATCAACTATCTGGTCATCATAAGATCCTTCTGAAGTCATGAAGCTTATGATATCAAGATCATTATTAAAGTCTCTCTAGTAGGTGATATTATCAGGAATAGAAGGCCTAAAAATCATCAATGGAATATCGGTGAGTTTTATAATCCTTTGGTGGAATAAGCATGGGAGCGACATTAACTAGGAGATCGGCACTAGTATTTTGGAGTCTTGGAATAGAGAAAATATTAAACATTGTAAAGTGACAAGTCAGGTCTTGGACTAACGACTGATAGTGTTTCCAATGTCCTAACAAATAGTTTATAATATTTCTCACCTACTTTATTACAATTTCTAAATCTCAAAATACTTGAAGGTGTTTGATATTAAGACCAGCTTATATTCAACAGTGTTGTTTGTCAATTGAAATTCAATTCTGCATGCCAACGTAGTATTTCCCCCCTCTGAACTAACTAATATGCATCTTGCTCCTACTCCATCATTGGATTTAGATCTATCCAAAAGTAATTTCCAAAATAAAGGGTTAATTATAGGTTTATCTACAAAATGTACGCATTTAGAAGTGTCTGTTTGGGAAAAATATTTGACTTGAGATACTATAGAGTTTTATAAGAAACATGAAATGTAGGCATTGAAATTTCCTAGAAATGATTCTACTGAGTAGTTTCCGATGGTATTGTTACTATATGCAACCGATTCATTTTCTCCTTCTCACTCTGTGACTATGTAATTTTGATGTTTCTCATGATCAACCTTATTTGATTTGGCTTGCCATTATATGGAAACCACATGTGAGATGAGTCAATTGGAAAATAACCATGAAGTTTTTCTTACTAGTCTCTACTAAGTATTAGGCCATAGAACTCCGGAATATCAACTACAAGTATATCAATGACTTGAAAAACTTTAGTTTTAATGAATTTCTGATCGTTACTTGATTAAGTTCTCCAGTGACTTCGACTTGAGATCAATCTAACTGTACTATACATACAACAGATTTTTGAGGCTGAACATTCAACATTGTACAAACTATTCTAGATAAGATGTTAGATGAAGCTCCTAAATCAACTAAAAAGTTGTGTAAATTCTTATTAAAGACTTCAAAAGTAAGGATAAATGGAGGAGTATGAGACTTAGACCTTCCTCCAATTAGAGTGATGTTGGTTCGATCAATCTTGTTTAAAGAGGTGCTAGGGGGCCTTCCCATTTCCCGGGCGGCTTGTGATATCACGAAAACGGGACGTGGTGCAGTAGGTACTACTTTGAGTTCCTTAAGGAGTAGATTTTTATTTTCCTTCAATTTTCTAATATCATGAAAAGTGATGTTTTCCCTGGTTTTCTTCATGTCACCAACAATATTATATTCCATTTATTTAGAAAATATGATATTTTTAGGTGAAGGTGAAGAATCCAGTTGAAGAGTAGTTTGAGTGGATTTTGGTGAAGAATTCTTACCTATTGTTTTGTCCCTAGGAGGAGGCATTGAAGCCTTCTTCTTTAGATTTGTGACAAATCAGTAGGGCTTTTACTTTGAGTAGTGAAAGGCAATGCTTCATGAGTCTCTTCATTGTGAAGGATAAAATCTCACATTCCTTGTAACTTTGGCACTTTTTCGTCATTTGTTTATTCTTCGGTTTTTCAAACTTCATCCTCCTTTCCATCTAATTTGGCATTTGATATAGAATTTGGAGGTTTAGGATCAACAGGGGAATTCCTTTTAAATGGTCTAAAATATTTGTTAAAGGAACTCCTTGCTACGTGTTTTTTGATATCAACCATTTTGTTAGACATGGTATTGAGGACTTTATGTAACCATTCAAGATCAAAAGGATCTTTAGGTGATTTCTTCTTGGAGTCAATCCTAAAAGTCAATTTCTTAGATTTTCGTTTTTCTAATGTGTTTTTATTATCTATAGCTAGAATTCTTTTTTCTACAGCTCTTTCCTCTTTCATATTTTCTGCCAAAGTGGGTTTGGTAGCTCTATCAATGAATATAGTTGTGTTTGAAGGTAGAGCAGAAATATATCATTGATTTTGGACCTCATTGCCAGGCTTATATCTTGTAGGTATCTTATTCAATAATTTATTGAAGAAATATTTGAAGTCTTCAATGGGTTATTTCAGTTTGACTTTCAAATTGGAGAGAATTGATTAGGGTAGTTGTGGATCTATCATCTCCAAATTTAGTTAAAAACTACTCTTGGAAAGCATCCCAACTATTAATAGAACCTGATGGTAATGAGAAGTACCATGATCCTACTATTCCTTGTAAAGTACAGGGAAATAATCGTACGACTACGTCTTCTTACACTACTTCATTCAAGTTAATGGACAACATGAAATTGTTTATATGTTCCTCAGGAAGTAGGCCATTTTTAGGATTGAATTTGAGTAACCATTTCTCTAGATGAGCTGGAAATTGATGTAAAGGTGTAACCGTTCTAACAACTCCTAGGTTTTTCCATGGCCTCGTAGGATTTTGTGCCATTGTTTGTATGTGAGTAGTAGAAGGTGTAGGAGTGGTTGAAGGTGATTTGGTAGGGGAGGATGTATTTCCTACACCTATGTGAATCATGAACTGGAGTGGTGAGGTAGATGATTGATATTATGATGCAATAGATGGAATGAATGAAGATGACAATTAATCCGATGAAAGAACCTCGTTGTGAGATTCAAATGGTGTTTTATTAGCTTTCTGATGGCTTGGCAAAGCGAATTTGAACAAGGGGATTCCAAGTTTTTCACTCTGCGCTCTATCTAACCATTAAGATGGTGTAAACTAAGAGGTAACACTATCTTTGGATAACTCATATTCTTCTTGGGATAAAAAAATCCCCTGTAATTTATGAATCAAAGATTGGATTTGAGGGGCTTCTATAGAAGAAGAATGATCTGGTTTCTTTAGGATTTCAGCACTGGGCTCTATAATTTTATTTGCAAATTCTCATTTAGGATTAGGGGACTTGGAATGCGATCAATAAGTTGCAGGTGATGGCGAGGGAATTTTACTCTTAGAATGGCCTGTTGATTTGGATTTACTTGCCATTCATAGCGAGGCCCTCCTTCTAGTGCCAAAATGTTGAGGCCTCGAAAATAATTGCTTCCACATGGGGGAAACCACCCAAGCCGGACCTTTGTTGGCAGCTCCTTTTCCGTTTAGTGTAGTGGCTCTGACAAGGGATAATGGGACCATATTCCCAATCTAATTTATAATAGTGTTGATGGGGTCATATGTGATATTTTGGAGTAATGTTTAAGCTAAAAGTAATCTAAATCTAAACTAATAATCACATGCATTTATCCTAATTTAAACACTATCTAATTATGACTATTCCCAGTAATAAATTGATATATGTGATCTACAATAATGTCCAAAAGCAATTGGTAATCAAGATCATTCAATTCAAATGAGAAATGAAATCATTTAACAATAATCATTTCATATAAAACGTTAGCTGAAACGATTGTGAAAGATATATCACATAAGAAATTATTCATGCATTCTACATAAAATGCAGGTCATCATCACACAAAAGTTCAATAATGCTAACCAAGATTCAAACTTTCATACATAAACAACTTGAAGAGAAATTATTGCTTAATACACAAGTAAAACAGAATTGCGAGATAAAGGTACCATTTGTAATACGTCCTACTCATGTGCTTTAGCAATATTGATGCAATTTCAATACATCCAACACCATCTAAGAGTACAAAAGTTTAATTTCAGTAAAACATGGGAGATAAGATAAAAATAAATCATGTTGCATTCATTTCACTAGAACTTCCTCAAAAGGACAAAAGTTCATGTTTCGAAGATTTTTTCTGATAGAGTTTTTGGACCTCTCTCTAAATGCATGAGATGGGTTTAAATACAAAACTATAAAAATAAAAATAGATTATTACAAAAATAGTTGACGAGGTTAAAATGACCTTCCTCAAATTATGCAAAATAAAACAAAAATAGAAATGAGCATGTTGAATAACTATTCTTCATTTGATCTTTTAGATCACAAATGTCCGTCATGGGCTTCAGCCATGTGAGTTGGTTGATTTCAGCTTTCAACTTCCCATTTTCTCCATAGAAGTGGTTAGGTATCACAGGGTCATCCACTAGCTATGAAGTTTCACTAAATGTTGCTAATATGCTTCTTGGTTCAACCTGCTCGTTTGCCTAATTGCTTTTGCTTTTTCTTTTGTTGCGTGTCTCCACTATAGTTCATGTTTTTTTACATTAGGAAGAAAACATAGAATGGACTCTGCGACAAGGTTGGAACTATGTAAACTATTGTTAATATTCTCGATAACCTTGTTTGTTGCTGCTGCTACATCTTCTGATGCCTTTTCTACTTGTCTAAGCCGAGGGTCCTAGTTTTCAAATAAGATTTCTTTGTGTGACTCCTACACTTTAGGCAAGTCATATTTTCTCCCATCGTCTGAATTCTTCCAGGTAATGAAGTTGAAAACTCTTTTGAATATTTCATCATATTCAAGCCTCATTTCAATGACTTGACTCGTCAACTTGTTGCTTGTTTCTCAATAAGAATTCCATTGTGAAATATTTTGGCATAATAGTTCCTTTTGGTGCATCAGTTGGGAGTTAAGGCCAAGCACTTCAGTAATAAACTGATCAATTTTTGGATCATCTTTATGTAGACCAGTTATTTCTTGTATTTGCACTTCCCTCTTTGCTAAGCTAGCTTGATGTTTTATTTGCATCTACTCGAACTCTTGTTGAAGGTTAGCTAACTGTGTTTCTGCTTGCTGGTTGGATTTTGCTTGCTGCAATTATTGTTCAAGTGACATAATTTTATTTTCCTTTTCCTTAAGAAACATTTCCACCTCTATTGCTTTGTCGATGTTCGTTGTAGCATAGGCACCTTTAAATTGTGACAGTCTAGTAAGGTTGGCAAATGGGTCGATGGGTGATCCTTTCTAGACAACATCCTTCGGTTCATTATCATGGGTAGTAACAGCTGTAGAATCTAATTTCCTTTTATTTCTTTGTCTTTTAACAATTGTTTTTTGTTGTGGACTATATAATATATCTAAAGGAGGAATCTCCTCAATCGTCAAAACAATTTAAGAGGTATGACTGACAAGAGTGTGCTCTACCTCTTGAGTATTTACAGTCTCCTCTGTTGTAATTTCTCGAGTTGCTTTCTATTGTAGAGTTTGCAACTCTAGTGTTTATTCCTCGGTATGGATATTTTTATTAAATTTCTCCCATTCTTCCTCTAGATCAATCACCGGGGATTTTATTGGTTGGGTGGAGGTGGAATGAATTTCATTCTGTTTACTACCTAAAGTTTTCTCCATTATCTTTTCTATAGATTGGTTTGTATATTTTTTTGACTCCCTCCTACTTTTCACATTTTCTGATTGTTGCTATGTCTTCTTTGATACCTTGGTAGATTTCTCTTGGGATTCTGCTCTAGAATTTGTTTTAGAATTTTCTTTGGAATCTCGTTCTAGATTTACACTGGGAGTAGGCTCCCTTATTTGTTCAATCAATAATTTGTCCAATGGGACCTTCGTTAGCCTCCTTTCTCTATGCTCGTAAAGGCTTCAAGATCTTCATGATCAAAAAGTAATTGTGCCATATGCTTCACCTCTCTAGATGTGTTCTTCTATAAAAATATGTCATCAAATTCATCTTCCTCATTATTGAATACTTTTATTTTTACCATGGTGGTAAAGTCTTTGACAATGCGAAATGGGTCATATTGCCTTCCTAGGCATTTAGGAAATTGCAGAGATAACATAATCTCTACTTCTTTGTATGCATGCCTGAGGTCGTTTAATGCAAATGCTCCACACTATAAAGATAATGTAGGCCAAATGGCCTTCTTTTCTTCCCTTAATGTTTTTCTCATCCCACCCTCACTAGCTGTTTGATAGGCTACTTCTCTAGCCATCTATTTGTCTAGAACATAGTGTGGGAGAACATGGGGGGAGGAAATGCTACCAAATACCCTCATATACATGAATGTTTCCTCCCCAAACCATTTGGCTACTTGGAGGATATCTACCTCGGTTTCTTTAGAAAAGGTAGAGGCATCTGAGTTATAAAGCTATTTGTGGATAGGGAGCATAACTCCATGACAATTTTTCGAAAAATTGGTTGAAACTCAGATTCCCACATGTCTTTATTTTATATGTAAATGGGAAGTGGATGTTGGACAATCAACTTCCATCCCATTATAGGACATTTTGAACCAAAACAAATTGCATCCATTACATAGGCACTAATAAAAAATGGAGGGTAAACCCTCGAAGCAACACTTCTTTTCCTTATATACCCATTATTGGTCTTGCTAAGTTATTAGACAAAAGTTGTGCCCGATTCATTATATTTATGTTTACAACTGCGTCTATTAATGGCAGCCATTCTGGGGAGAATTTGGTGCTATCGGCTTCGCCAAATAGTATACATATCATGGTTACTACAAAACTATGAGGGGGATAAATAGATACAATAGGGTATATATTGTTCTTGTATTCTTTTATTTTTCCAACATTTTTTGACCAGGTCTGGGTGCAATTTGTTGGGTCTTCGTTCTCTTTGGCAAACTTCTTGATGAACTACTTGTTGTAGATGACTTGTGGCTCTCGTAGGTGGCACATACGTTGCAAGTTGTATGAGGTAAAAGATCCCATAACCTCTTCAGTTCTTGTCTTGAATTCTTTGTCTGAGATGTTAGCTACATCAATAACCCATTTAACCATGTATTTATAAGGGATTATCTTTGTACGGGCATTTATGCGATGCAAAATTGAGCATGTTGTCTCAAACATGGAGGCGTATGAGGAATCACGTTTGTCAACTGTAACCTTTGTTTCCAAAATCGCTGGTTCCTCTTCTTCCAGTTTATTATACATGGCTTCCCACATAGAGGTTCCTCCCTCTCTACTACATGTAGTATCAGTAAATATAATATTCATTTCTGATTTCACACAGATGACTTCCTTGCCATTCTTCACCATTGCTCCCAACGATTTTCTTTGTGGATTTCTCCCGAAAGTGAAGAACAATAGGTATCAGATACACAAAGATGATAATGAATGTGAAATGTAATAATGCGGATAACTTGTAAAGGTGACAAGAAAGTAGTTTTATTCGAATAACTCATTAAATTAGTACTCCAAATACATTCCCTAATCCTTATGTCTAATCATAGGTCTATGACACATGTTCACCATGCGTACATCCTCTTACTACTCCATATGATAGGTATGAGGTGGACGGTCAAGATGTGGTTGGGGATTTTTTTCTAAACATAGGAACTGTTTAGATTATTTCTCATATTCCCATGCCTTAAGGGCAATCAAATGACTACCTTCCCAATCCCTACTTTTAGGTTTCATTGTTTCAATTTCAAACTCTATAACCAAGCATGAGGGTTAACTTTGAAACCCTCATTCTTACACAAAATTGTAAACTCTTACTCAAATTGGAAACTCTTAATTCTTCTTAGTCTCCATCAATACTCATTGGCATAATCGTAAGAAAAAGGTTATGAATTTCAATTTTTATTTTTATTGCAAACTATTTATTTAGTTAGTCCTCAAACGTTTTGAATGGTTAACTATTGGTGCTTATATTTGTTATTAGGTATTTTTGGAACCCTTTCATATTTCTACGAGCTACTCAAATCTACAACGAGTCACTAGTTCACACATTTCTAAGTTTTCATTCCTTCTCAAGAATTCATCTTGGTTGTGTTAGTTTATGATTTTGTTCCCTTCTATTAAAGCCTTGGCCAAAAATTCTTTTTTCTTTCCTAAGGTTTCTACTTAGTGCAAGTTTGATGGTGGAATTGACTTACTTAGTTTACAGTATGAGACAATCATGGATCTAGATGTCCTCAAATATGTAACAAACTTTAACTTATATCCTTGCTTTGTGAACCCTCTATATACCAAGATTAGGGCTTTAATTCACTATATGTTTCTAAAACCGTAATACATATTTTTCTTTAAGGATGTAACCCTCCAACCATTATTTGGAAGAATTCCTACATTTTCCTTTTCCTTTCCCTCCTTGATGATTTCATCTCTATTTCTTTGAGTACTTACTCCTACTATTCTATTCCTAAAAACTTGTAGTGCCATTTTCCAATGAAATATGCATAGGTATCATAACATTGAAGAAGAGTCTTATGACTTCATCCTCTAACCTAAGAATTTATGTTTCATTATCCATAGTCAATAATATTCCAAGGATTACTAATCTTTTGTAACTTTGTCTTGTAGGCTTTGATGACCTTTAAAGGAATACTTTTTATTTCCTAGGTAACCAATTTAACAAGTCTTCAACTTTTATATTAGTATTATTCCATGTTTTCCAATTCCTTTCAATTTTCTATTGATGAATAATGATTTTGTTAACCTGTTGTAGGTACAACTCGAACCCTACTCTAACTATTCGACAATAACAAAGTTTTTCACAACTAAGAGTCAAAGTAATTTATTTCATACAAATCTAGGTATTGGACATCTCTAATTTATTCTTCGTTTTACATGGTTTTATCGTAGCACAAAGATAAAACCAATGAATTTCATATTTGGCTCAATCAAGAAGTTCTTTACTTAGATTTTTGTTTTGCAAACTCTAATATGAGTGGTTCTACTAGCATATAAATTAGAAACTCACAACATTTTATCCTTTTATGTAACCAATGAGATCTCTTAGTATGTTTTCATTAGCTTTACTAAGAACATATTCTTTTTAAATATATTGATTGTACCTTGTATAATTTTTTGTGTTAGGAGTTACTTAGATAAGAAGTAAATTTTAGTTTGTTACAATTGTTTGGTCATTGAGTAAGCAAACTATGGTTTGTAAAAAATTATGTCTATTATATAATATATACCATTGCAAGGTCACCTACTCATGTGCCAGTATTTTACTCTCTTTTACGGAACAATCTAATGTGAGTTTTTTCATTCATGTACTTCTTTTTTACCATTCTAATTTATTATCATTTCTTAGATCATAATTACCTTTTTTTTAGGTTAATTTCATGTTCTTTTACCATTGCACTAATAGCCCCTCGGTATTTGGACTCGAGACCCTTGTGCCTTTAAAAATTCCAAAAACATATATGCCTAAGAAAATTATGCATATAGTGACTTATGCTCATGTATGATTATATGATTTGTTGTTACTTTTCAGTTATTAGAAGTACTCTTGACTAAGGTTTTAAGACAAGAATAATGCATGATTATTAGATAATATATCTTCATGTAATATTGCAATGTATATGTATATTTTGTAAATTATTAAAGTGCTTGTCCCTCTATAGACAAGTACATAGATAATTCATTTTCCTTCTCATATATACTTTTAAACACAATAAATAGAAATTAAAAAATTTCTAATAATATTTCTCTTTTGCCATGAATTATATACATATTATTCTAAACTTTGTATAAATACATCTAAATCACAATTAATTACATACAATATTCCATAAGTATAATTTTTTTCAAAATGAATTATGATGTGCTTGTATGCTTATCCCAATACAAAAGAACTATTACATAATCATCTACCTTGTTTTCGTTTAAATATCAACATCATTTGTCACATACACAAGAAATATTCTAAGCTTAGTTAAGAATATTAATTTGAATCGTGCATATCAAGCATATTTTTGTTTTCCTGTTCACATAGTCTTTCTTTCCCAACACAGACCATTATACATAACCTATTGGATTTAGTGCTCCTAATTAAGTATCCATTCCACGTAACACATGCAAGTAATACATGAAATTTATTGGAAACATATAAAATATATTTCTCACATAGAATATGAAATTATAGAAATAATTATATTTGTGTCTATCTAGCATGATGTTTCTAGTCAAATGAGTTGTTGCAGCTTCTACAATACAACTCCCCGTGTTAGGAACATTTCCGTCTTTTGATCTCTCTCCATATGGTGTACGGTTGCCCTCATTTTTTCCTTCCTCGACACACGTGGTAGTGTCCTACTCCTTATTTGTCCTCATGTGTGTTATTATTAATGTTTAGGACTTTTCATTAACTCACCCAGCACTTCTCTCGTGCATAGTCTTTATTTTTATTTTTTTGTTGGTTTATTATGGAGAACATGGAAGGAAAGAGGTACCATGTGGCAACTGATAGGTGTCTTGTTTGTTCATGACCAGCATTACTAGATTCAAGTGTTACTTTCAATTTATTAAACCTGTTTAATACAATTTTCCTTTTCTAAGTCTCCAACCAACACAGTTATTAGTTATTAATAACATAACTTCTCTAGAGTGTTGCTTATACCAACATAGTCATTAACTAACCATGCATTTCTGTCATGCATAGTCTCTTTTTTTTTTTAATTATGGAGAACATGGAAGGAAAGAAGTACCATGTGATTACTTATAGGTGTCTTGTTTTTTCATATTTGTTCATGACAATAATTACTAGAATTCACTGTCATTTTTAATTTACGACACTTGTTTAATACATTTTTCTTTTTCTAAGTCTGTAAATACTACAATTACTAATAATTCATAGCATCACTAGAGTATTGTTTATACATTTTTTATCTATTTTATGTATGGATATAACATGAGCCAAGAGGGATGAAATTTCTTGACGTGCTTAGAGTGCAAAATACAATGACATGTTATTTTTCATTATATAAATTGTATTTTTGAATGCTAAATAGAGTATGTATAAGACCAAATAAAAATTTTAATCATAAAAACATAAAAATTTTCTATATAAGAAATATAAGAGTATATTTAGGACGAATAAATTATTACCATAAAACTTATAATAATATATATATTTATATATATATTATATTATATATAAATATATATAATATTGAAGTTGATATGACAAATTTGTTAAACATCGATCTTCTAATAGTTTGTTTAATTTTCTTGTCCAAATATTTTTGAAAAGTATAATATTTAAACATCAAATTAACACATTTATTTTACTTCTAGTTAACATAAATTTTATTTTTTATTTTTATGAAGGGAGAAACTTACACATCATTATGAAGGGAGAAACTTACACATCATACTCCGTATAGAATGAGCGTCTAAGCTCTTTAACATTATCAAACTTAAAATAGAAAATATTTACTAATTAATACCCATCAATAACATTATCAAACTTAAAATAGAAAATATTTAGTAATTAATACCCATCAATTTTAAATACAGATGTAACATATGAAACATAAAATAGAAAATATTTATTTAAAAGGAATACATTTTAAAAAGAAATCTAACATAAACTAAGAAGGATTTAATTTCTTCAATTCCAATATTTTCTTTATAAATAGATATTAATTAATATTTTATAGAGTTTTTTAATTTTTAGATTTTGTTAAATTTTTATTTAATTTTTAAGTTATGATTAACAGCTACACACATCAAACAGTGAAACGAGCATCTTCACTTAATGAGCTTCTAAACTCTTTAACATAATCAAACTTCAAATAAAAAATATTTTATTTATTACTGCATATTGAAAAATACATGGTTCAAAAACCTAAATAAATACTTTCCCTTTGGCCTTTATCTCGAGAGTTAAATAATTACCAATCTAGGTGCACTTAAAATCCTGCAGTTGAAGAAAAATGCATTAACTAAGTTGGAGTTCACCATCAAACTTGAGTGTCTTTTTGAGATTCAAATGCATTAACTAATTTGGAGTTCACCATCAAACTTAGTGTCTTTTTGAGCCCTGTCAGTCGACATAGTTGTTCATGAAAATGGCCATTGGCAATCATATTTTATTCTTTATTTATGGATACATTTGTAATATTTATATCCTGTTTCTTGATTTTTGAAAAATGATTTCTCCTTTTGCAACTGCAACTACAATGTGCTTAACCTTGAAGGGACTTAGTTCATTAAATTTAGACCATCTCTCCAGCCTAGATGGAGACGCAGTTGTGGGCATAAAACCGCAGTTGGGAAAAGTAGCTTCACAGAGGTTTCGTTTAAGGGAAGTTTTTGACTTTCATCATGTTCATGTTGGTTTTGATTATTATTCAATGTTTCTCAAGTGTGTATCATTTCATTATTTC
This sequence comes from Pinus taeda, assembly GCA_000404065.3. NCBI lineage: Eukaryota > Viridiplantae > Streptophyta > Pinopsida > Pinales > Pinaceae > Pinus > Pinus taeda. Next base: position 9,705 of record APFE030838352.1, on the reverse strand, counting down.
AATTTAGGTTTGCTTTTCATGGCTTACGTGAAAAAAAACCGTGTCCATCAAAGATGATTTCACCAGAATGGTTTTTTTTGTTTTTTTTTTCTAATTCCCTTTTATTAGCATTTTAGTAATTAACTTAATTAACATATATTTATTTTTCGTTAATTTCATTACCTCATTCATATCAATTTAATCAATAATAAAGATGGTTGTTTTTTAATTATTATTATTATTCTTATTCAATTTTAAGGTCATGGCTAAGGGAGACACCAAATTTATATATGAACCCCTTGTTTGTGGAGACAATAATTCTTCAAAATGGAAAATTTAATTTTAATATTGACTAATTATTATTATTATTATTATTATCCAATTTTAAGGGCATGGCTAAGACAAACACCAAATTGATGTATGAAACCCCTTGTTTGTAGGGACAGTAAGTCCTCAAAATGGAAAAAACATCTAAATAACTTTAATATTGAAAACCTCTAGTTCACAAGCTTAATATTGATATATTAATTTATTTGTTTTGTTTCAATTGATTTGTTTACCATTTTAATCATTAACCTAATTCACCTCTCTCTTTTTGAACTTGTGACCTCTTAGAAAGAAAAGCATACTCTTAACCATTAGACCAACTCAAATTATATTAAATACTACTCCCTTCTAACCACTTTTTCCATTATTCATTTCTTTCGATTAATTATTATTTAATATTTTTTATTTTTTTAATTATTTGTTTATTATTTACGCCGTTTCCCTATGAAATGAATTGCCTCACTGTCGCCTGTCTTATTGTTGACCGTAGATCTGTGGTGTTAGACAATGGAATGAAGTGTAATCGTTGATCCTAACACCAATACACCCATTCAGTTTACTGAAGAGTTAATGTGGAAGGCACAGACGCACCGCCAGCCAGCATTGGTTTAGCGCATGTAATTTCCCTGCAGATTAGCAATTACTTGGAGATTATCGAACATAAAGGACATCAAGATAAAGCTGCAACAATAGAGATTTGGGAGACGCTGGATGCATACATGCGGGATGGGAGGTCGGCCTCAATGCTTCTGCCAGCAGTTGCTCTAAACTTACTATTCTTCGTCAAACCTCATTTTCTTTTCAAAAATGGTAATTTTTTTAGTTTTTGTGAGACCTCATGGTTTCTTTCTTTGTTGTTTTGACGGTCGTTGAAAACATCACCACTTGAGGTTTAGTTTTTTTCTTCTCCTCTTTATTAATAAAGTTTTTGTTTGTTCTTTTGGCATAAACATAGATATTTTTTATTTCCGATTTTGTTGTTAGGGGCTTGAATGAATCAAATGTGAGAGTTAGGTGCAAAGACACTTGGATCTGAATCTGTTATATAATGTGATTTGTGGTTATGGGCATGCACGATCTGCTTCAGCTTCTAACGCTAACACTTTTTCTGCCAGCACTAAAAAGAGAGTAGTATATCCCATGAAATCTGATGCCCAAAACCCTGATAAATAAATTAAAATAGACACACCTATATACCGAATGAATTGTTTTTGGCGCAATTAAACTAAATTCAACTAAAACTGCACAGGTAACATAGATTTGTTACAGATAACATAGGCAGTTAACTGTTGGGACAGATTCATAGAGTGTTGTGTGTTTAGCGCGTTCAGCACCTAACATGTGTTGTACGTGTTTCTGCATTTATTCAGACTGTCCTGAATATCTCATGCTGACTACAGAAATTCTAGCATCAAAACATGTAACTCTGAAGAAGTTTGTTTTCTGTTTGTGTTTTAATGCTCTATTTCCAGTTGTTCTTGAATCAATCACATTTAAAAGAATATTTGATCGCAAAATTCAATATTATTCATTCATCTTTGATATTCCAATTGAAATCTCTTTATTGATTTTTACTTAATCATCATTTTAATTGAACCAGATATGCGACCTTGGGTTTCATCTCTATCTTTCTGTGAGAGAAATTATAATAAAGCTTGAAAATTTCAAAATTCATAGCCACCTTTTATCTTTAATCCTCAAGTAATATCTTTTATCTTTAATGGTCAAGTAATATCTTCTTAAATCTTCTTAAATTCAACTCTATGGGGAATTTACATCTTTGTTAATATAGCTCTATATCTGGTTTATTGATGAAACAACTCCCCCTAGTAATTCACTTAAATAAATAATTTTGGCTGCCTTGCTGATCGGAAGGATTTTTGCTTAAATAGGGTAGGTCAATTTGATCGTCTAACCCATAATGATAGAATAGGGCTCTTTGTTGTTTATTTTGGCTGAGTGGAAATATAATGTTCTTATTTCTTTTAAAATTTTACTGTGTTGGTGCAAAAAACTAGGATTTTGGATAATTGAAAAGTCAAGAAAACATTGTAAAAGGATTAAAATAGATTATTACTCATTTTGGAAATATATTTTTATTTTTTAAGAATTTACATAAATAAATAAATTTAGAGTAATAAGTACATAAAAATTGAAATATATACTTATTGGAACACTAAGTTCATAGGCTATAAAGTACGGTACAATTTAGCGAAGCAAAGTCAATTTTCTTTTTATTAAGACTGCCACTCTCATAGAAAAACCCCCTTGGAGATGACAAGGGAACTTTCGATGAGGGCGTGGTGGGGTCTAGCTGCACAGATAAAAGGAAAGCGAGGGGAGTGTTTTTTTGGCTCCACCAAAGTCAACATGTTCCAAGTACGCCTGGATTTTCTATCTTGTTTTTCCACTCAAAATAATTAATTTTACTTTTATTTACTAGGAATTATAAAAAATACTTTTTTCTATCAGGGATGATTAATATTTCTCTCTTCTTGTGGGTTACACAATAATCTGGATAAACCTACATTATTTGTGATAATATTATAAATAATTAAAAATTGTTCGGCTATATACACTAAAAAGACAAGAAAAGTGAGCCAGTAGGCTAAATTTCGTATTTGTCTTACTTATATTAGATTCATGAGTTTGCAATGAACAAGAACTATTCTATTTCTTTTTAATGCAACTTAACATGATTTAGCTATCAACGTCTTTACTTTTAATTTGTAAATTAATTTACAGTTTATTATAGTGAGTAAAATGTTGTTTTTTGCCATAAGTTTTGTTTCCGGAAATGTATATAGATATTGTAATAAGATTTTAATGCAACATAACATGATTTAGCTATAAGCTTCTATTCTTGTTTCAGACTTTTAACTTGTAAATTAATTTGGAGTTTATTGCAATGAACAAAATGTTGCATCTTGCCATAAGTTTTAACTTGTAAATTAATTTGGAGTTTATTACAGTGAGTAAAATGGTGCATCTTGCCATAAGTTTTGTTTAAAGGTGACTTAATTGTATTGCATTGATTTTGACATGACAAATTAGTAAAATGAAATAAGTTGTTACAGCTGGTACACCTATGTACCTATGTTTGGTGCATTAATCATTGTATGGCATTGAAGGAATCTAGTGACATTCTCGATCATTGCTTGATTGACAACAACATGAGCTTTGTGTTGTACAACATTTGTATTGACTATGAAGGATTTAAGGAGGAGTAATGTTTTTTTGGCTGAGCCTAGCAAGGATTATCAAATAGACTCTTTATTGGTCCCTATGCTATACATTTTTTGGATCTTTTTTTCTCCGTTAATTATAAGTGCATACAAATATTAGATTCATAGGACAAGGTACCATTAATCATGTGAGCCAATGATCTTGGACATTTTCTGATTGAATTTTTCAAAACTTAGTCATTTTATCTTCCAAAATGTGCAAATAGTTTTATTGGTTGGAATATTGTTACAAGTTATAATAGATTTTGTTTTATATAATGCTTTTCACCTTGCATTTTTTTGTGGATATGGGTAAACAATATGCTCATCCAATAAAGAATAAATTATTGTGTGTAGAGTCATTGGGTTTACTATGGTAATGATCATGATATTTTCCATTTCCAGTTTTTTGTTTGTTAGTCTGCGGTTTAGTGGTTGAGACTGGCATCACCATCTTAATGACACAAAGTAAAACTTAGAGATGAGAACCTTGAATTATAAGTTGGTTGAATTTTATGAAATTTATATGCAATATTAATTCAATAATTAATTAAAAATATAGTCTAACGCACCCTAAATCAACTTCTATTTATACAACTTTCAATTTTCATTTTTGCTACATCTTTGTATCTTATTTAGAGTTTTCCATTCCCATGTTACCATTGTTCCTCAATTTATGTCTTAGGGGGTTTCCTTTGCAACATCTTGTGCAAATGCTAGTTATTTATTAATTTTCAAATTATATAATTTTTAAATTTTTCTTTTAATTCATAACAACACGGATTTAAGGGCACAACATTTCAGACCTTTGACTGTAACCTGGCTGTGGTTGATGTTGCACTCCCTCCAGTGTGTTAGCAGTTCCAGTGACATTGGTCTCTTCTCTTCTTCAAGTTTTATCCCTGCCTTTCATTCTGGATTCGGCAGTTCTCCAGATTTGATTGCATGAATTCCAGCTTGACTTCTGGGGTTGTTCATGACTCCTCTCACGCCGTTAAAAACTCAGTTATGTTTCCAGTGCTTCCCCTCTTCTTTAACCTATCTTCCCCTTCAAGCACGAAAATATTCCTATTCGGATCCTCCCGTCTCCCCTCTATCCGAAAAAAAGTCGCCTCTGTTCTATTCCTCAGAGGGATTCTCCTCGTGAAAGTGGCATTCCCTCATATTCCCCTCTCGCTGGTTACTCCGGAGCCTCCAACCGATTGTTGATTCCCTCTTCCCTCGATAGTTTTCAGCCTCGTTCCTGGTCAAGCCCTTCTGTTCCCCCTCGTTGTTCTTCGAGTGTCGTTCCTTTTCTATTAATAGTTTGTTACCCCCCTCCTCGTTGAGTTAGTAATAATACGAATATAATGAGTTTTAATAATAATAAAATTAATACGAATATAATGAATTTTAATAATAATAAAATTAATATGAAATCTTAATTAAGAAATATGAATAAAATAAGATTAATAGCATTATATTAGATATTATTTTGGGATTCATGCAGTCAATTCAAACGTATGACCATTTCCATGAGAGGTAATCGTAACTTACATAATTTCTCATGATTTTTGAAGTAGTTCACTTAGCAATCATTGCATCTGGTGAATGCCTCACCAGGGGTGAAGAATGGGATTGAACTAGTCAAAAAAGTGGAAAAACGAATCACATAGCATGAATCATCACTTCCGGGCTTGCACGCCGGTAAACCAGGACTCCCAGGAGGTCACCCATCCCAGAACTCCTCATCCAGAACTCCTCTGGCTTTCATAGCGTGCTTAACTGTGGAGTTTTTCCCCACTATCAAGCGATCTCTACTTGAATGTTCATGAGGCACAATAACTTGCTAAGGTTGCAAATGGGGTAGCAAGCTATAAGTGGGCTTTGATTGTGGGGAAAAATTAGCGCGCTTGAGCCAGAGGAGTTCTTAGGAGCGCTTGACCAGAGGAGTTCGGGATGGTGACCTCCTGGGAAGTCCTGGTTACCTGCTGCAAGCCTAAGGAAGTGATAAATTGATCGAATTGATTCGGTCTCGCACTTTCACTGTTTTCAATCGCACTTCTTCACCCCTGAATGCAATGAGTGCTAAGTGAACTATTCAAAAATCATGAGAAATTAGTCAGTTACAACTACCTCTCATGGAAATGGTTATACGTTTGAATGACTTACTTAACGACTTACTTAACGCAGTTGAATCCCAAAATGATATCTAATATTAATGATGCCAAAAAATTTGTATATAAAAGTAAAAAGTTACGAATATAATGAATTTTAGTAATAATAAAATTAATATGAATAATATAAATACATTGTTTTTTAATAAAAATATGAACAAAAATAATATTAATAATGTCAAAATCTTTTTTATATAAAAGTAAAAAGGTTGTTAACCTCTCTAGTAAGTGCTTTCATCTTCAAATCTAGTAAGTGCTTTCATCTTCTAATTTTTGAACATTAGAGAAAGGTTTGAACTTTGACTTAGCTTCCAAAATGTGCAATATATCTCACCAGGAATTTTACACTCTGGAGGCTTTAAACGATGACCCGATGTGGTTGTTGCATGATAAGGGTGGGGCTTTGATAATCTTTGATGAGATGGATTATCATAACAAAATGATGGATTACCTTCTTAATAGCTGCAACTACAAAAAATTAAATAAGAAAAGTTGTGTTATTAATTATAGCAATCTTCCTAGTCTTATTAAGAAAAACAAATTTTTAGCAACCCCCTCACCCCTAGGATCTATGGGCTTCTCCAAATCCATAAAGATGACGTTCCCATTAGACCCATTATAAAGAAGATTGGTAGGCCCACTTATCCTCTTGCAATTTTTTTTGCCTAGAACCTCAGGCCCCTTGTTGGCCTTACAAAATCCTTTGTTAAGGATTTTGCTTCTTTCATCAATGAGCTTAAGGATATTAACCTTCATCTAGAGGATTTTCTTGTCAGCTTTGACACAGTCTCTCTTTACTAATATCCCTATTAAAGAAGAGATGGTGGTTATTAATTGCATTAATTCATCCTAATAGTGCCAACTTGGTAGCTCTTTTCCTCATCTCCACCTTTTTCAGTTTCTAGGGTGAATTCTAATAACACACTTGATGAGTAGCCATCAGTTCCCCACTCTTCTTGGTTGTTTCAGACCTATTCATGTAATATTTTAAATCTAGAGCATTAGCTTCTGCCCCTCTTTGCTTGAAAATGTGGAAGAGGTTTATTCATGATACTTTCGTCAATCGACCTCATGGTCATAACCAATTGAATTCTTTCCTTTTACATCTTAATAGTCAATCCAACTCCATTAAGTTCACCATGGAGATAGAAGTTAATGATAGCCTTCCATTCGTTGATATTCTTATTTTCAAATAAAGGATATGGTTCTTTTTCTTTCGAAGATTTTTGTAAAAAAACTCATACCGGTTAATACTTTCACGCATCTCATCATCATTATCCAACTTAAATGTTTGGTGTTCTTAACACTCTAGCTACCTCAACTTTTAGTATTTTTTTATGAAAGTCACTTTGAACAAGAAATCCAATCTCCTAAAAGTTTTTTCGAAGAATTGCTATCCACAGGTGTCTTAGCCTCAAATATTTCCATAAAGAAAGTATAGGACCTAGGCAAAGGGAGGATCGTGCTCATTTAGTTAGCCACATGCATCTCGCGACCATTCTAGGAACCACATACAAGATTTCTCGTATTCTTAGAAGGAATATTGTTCATACTACCTTTAATCCCATTTTCACCCTCGATAGCTTCCCTAGATCTTTCAACAGCCGGTTAGACCCCAAGTATATGAAAAGTGTTTAGTTAATCCCTTTCTCATGGGGAACGCCCTACATTGGAGAGACTACACGCTCCATCAAACAAAGAATCCAAGAGCACACATCATACATCAAGCGCAACTAAACCGAGTCTTCTCCCTTACCTTAGCATGCTTAAAAGTCCAATCATCACCTCTGTGTTGAGAAGTCTCGGGTCATTGCCACAATTGATCACTTCCATCATAGGAAGTTCACAGAAGTTATAGAAGTTGAGAAGCATACTAGCAATTTGAATAGAGACAATGGGTGGAAAATTAGTAGCAACTCGTGCCTTCCTTCGGAAATATTTATTTATTTATGTATTTATTATTATTAATATTAAGTAATTATATTGCTTCATTTCATTATTTTAATTAAATTATTAATTATTCAAGTATAAATTTAATCTATTTCTTAATTTTATTTTCCGTTAATTTTATAATTTATAATTTTTTTTATCATGGTGTTATTAATTTTTTAATAAGTTAATTAACTAATTAATTAATTTTCTTTTTAGGTATTTTATTCCCTATAATCCTAGATTATTTCATTGACTTTTCCCACTTCAATAATTATTTCCATTGTATTTATAATTTAATTTTTTATGCTTTAAGTTTTCTTTATTGATTGGAGTGGACCATCTTCAATTTATTAAATACGAAAGAGTTATATTTTTCAATATGAATCACAAAATTGTATGAAATACTTAATTTTTGAGAAGATTATTACATATTTTTTCTCCAATACCCTCTTTGATCTAACAAACCTCTTTGATCTAACAAAACTAATTTTTCTCTCCTTTTTCTCCACTTACATAATCCCATTCACAGGCTTTTCTAATTATTCTTCTTCCTTTCTTGTCCCTAAGGATGAGGATAGGTGGAGCGTCCATTTAAGACGTTGGCAGTCTTATGTTTCCACGTAAAGAATATAGATATCTAGAAATATCAATACTATAATTTTCATAATTGTAAAATATTTTTAAGATATAATATTAAATTTCAAATTATTTTAGTCATATAATTAGATTTTAAGTTAAATATTTCTTATTATTATTTAAGATGGTCTAAATAATAGATCAAAAACTAATAATGTCATTCACATTAATTATATCATTAAGAATAATTGGAAAGGCATTTTTATTCACAATATGGATCACAAAAGTATATAAGATAAAATGACTCTTTTTCTTGGTCATTTCTCAAGTGAATTTTGCCAAAATATAGTATAGATTTTTAAAAATATTAAGTTTAAGTTGTTTAATTTGCAAATATAAAATTCTCTAGGCATTCTCAAAATGTTAATCCATTTATGCATCCAAAAATGCATTTTAAACAACAACAAATCATATTCTCACATGAAATTATATGACTTATTTACGAGAAAAAATCGTTTGTGTATTACTTATCTTTTAATAAATTTGTCTATTATCTATTTATGAGAATTTTATTTATATTTTAATATTATAAATTAATTATAGAATTTTTTTTGTTATTAGTAATTTTACTTTTAGTATTTATTTATTTAAAATTAAATTTTCATATCTATTTTATTAATATTATTTTAAAATCATTTTAAAGTTATTAATACATTTCACTAATATAAAAGTAATAATGAATTAGAAAGAAAACCATTAAAACTTGAATAGTAAACTTTTATACTAGAAATACCGTAATAGAATTGTCCTCCGGGTTCTTATATCACTTCAATTTTAATAATAGAAAATTGATTCATTTTTTTTTTGAAATAGTAATGACACAATGATGAGATGCATTGTATTGACCATGGATGGCTTTGCATATTCCTTGAGCGTAATTAATACAAGCCAAGCATGTCATTTCAAGGAATTGAACATGCGCGTTGTGGGGAGTTAACAACTCATCTTAACCACTTGTTCTACCCTTAATCAATCAAATATGTCCATCCCTATAAATGATATAAAGGAAATTCAATTTGTTAATATAACCAATAATACAAAGGTAATTTAAATTTGACGAGTAGTCGATTTGGATTTGGTAAGTGAAATTCTTATATGAGATATTTTTTAAATGAAAAGTTTGATATTGAAATAGTTTGTTTAAAATCTTGATTGTGCATATAAGTTAAGAGTGATGGGTTTTCTACGTGAGGGTTTATAGTTTTCCTTTTTATGTCATCGAGATTTTCTCATGGACACATCCCTTGAAGAATAGCCCATAGATTACTCCTTTGACCCTTTAGAAGGAATTAATATTTGGATATCCCATTATCTTCAAGTTCATTTGTGTCCTCGTGTCAAGTGGGGCCCTTCTCATTTGTTTTATTCTTACTTATGACAACCTTCAATTTGTGCGCTATATCTCCACCATCAATCTTCGATAACAATTGTTAGCCTTATAATTCATTTCA
>APFE030838351.1:0-13627 GCA_000404065.3 Pinus taeda | reverse complement strand
AGTAAACCTAAAAGAGCTAGACACTTAAAGGAGATGTGAACCCCATGATTATGTCCAAGGGTTTCTTCATGTTTGTATTCAATGATATGGAGGATATAGATACGATATTTCGAGGAGTATATTTTTTGAGTTTAGTTGGTGTATTCATGAAATTGTAGATTAAAAGATTCCACCCCAACAAATAAGGATTTTCAATGGCTGCATTTCGGATCCATATTTAATCTCTCTCTCTCTCTCTCTCCTTTTTAGGAGTCTAAGGACCTTGAAATATTACATAGATATGGAACTGACATACATAATTCATTATGACCTCTAATAAAGAAAATAAAGATCGATAAACTTCCTATGACTTACTTTATGATTTTATACAGATATCCAAGCCCCTCCCAACAAGCATTTAACTAAGAATTTAAGATGAATTGTCGAAAAAATCAGTAGATTATGAACAAATCCCCTTTAGGTGCTAAAAAATGTTATTGACATGGTAAAATATTATAAGTATTCCCATTAAAATAAATCCAAAAAATTTATAGAAATAAATTTGTCCTTAGATAAAGATGTGTTTTTCAAGGTCACCAATAAAAAAAAGAAAAACAAAGAAGGAATAGAGAATCCATCCTTTGAAAATAGAATGGGTCATAATCAGTACATGGTCCTTCAAGAAGTAGAATAAAACAAGAGAAAAACCAAAACAGAAAAGCCCAAAATGGAAGAGGTCGGGAAAGCTAGTTAGCAACCACCCCAACAGATGGAAGGTGGGCATGCACAGTGATATGGAAAATAGTATGAAGAGGATATCGAAATGAATAATAACACCCAATATTTTTCTAATGTGGACGGTATCAAGGAAATGGACCTACAAAACATTGCTTTGAAATCTCTTACAAAGGAATCGAAATAAGACCCAACAACCATCCCAACGAGTAAGGTCAATTAATCATCAAAACATACATCGAAAATCAAGATCTAATTCTATGTCAATCTCACAAACAAGGTAATATCCTTAACCACTACTCTTATTGTTCCTCTAATGCAACGAAAAGAAATTTCCCCGTAGATAAATGTCGTATTATGAAATAGTGAAAGAAAAAATACGTAAAACGAATAATAAATTGCTATGAAAGCTAGGGGATTACTTTATGAATAATGGTAGATTTTTAGCAGTATATACCATCTTTGAACCCTTGCCTCAACATAATCAATGAAATTCACATCATGGAAGGCCAAGGGTTTTAATGGAAAAAATAACAAAATACTCCTAAAAAAATAAATTCTTTCAAGAGCAACAAGACATCATGATGATTTAGGGAAAACAAAATATCTTTCGAGTCTCTAAAGAAGATTTTAAAGAATATTTAGAGAAATTGTGGTTATCTATCCTAGGATGCCCAAGAAGGATAAGGAGGTATTATTGTATCACAGACCCCTTCCATAATCCCTCTTCATTTTTTTTTCTTTTCCTATAATCCTAAATACCAATTTTTAGCTCATTGGTTCAACTATTTTGAGTTTCATAACCAATGTGTATGGCCTTAGTATTCTCGTTGACGAAAAATATTCCTTCAACATATCCAAAGGGCCTCAATTATTATATGGGAAAACTTATGGATTATAGGTGGGTATTTTAACATGATAAAATATCTCAATGAAAAGAAAGGTCGATTTTGTAGACTCAATCAATAAATCCCCCTCTTTATGGAATTTGCTAATAACTTCAAACTTATAAATTTTAGCACACATAGCGACTTAAACACCTAGAATAATAAGGTTGGAGGAACATGTCAAATAACTTCAATAATTGATACATTCCTTATAAGAGAGTCTATCTATATTTTAAGCACCAATTTTGAGGCTTCTACTCTCCCTTTCCATGGTTAAGGTCACTCGCATATAAAACTCTCTATGTACCTGATTGGTAATTCTAAGAACATGCCATTAAATTCAAGGATTTTTTGGTTAAAAAATGTTGGTTTTAATTCTCATGTAGAAAAATGGTGGAAAGAATTATATCGTTTTCGTAAGACCCTTTTGTAATACTTCCAATATTGGTTAAAATATCTCAAAATGAAAATGAAGAACTAGAATATTGAATACTTTTTTAGCATCTCCAAAGAAAAACTATTGCTAGAATAAGGGATGGCGACCATAAAATAAAAAATACTATGAAATGGAATATCAAAGGAATTGGAACATCAAGAAGCAATCACTAACCTCCAGTTATAGAAAATATTGAAGCAAGTTGAAATCCTTTGGAGAGGAAAATATCAAGTATAATGACTTGTGGAGGAAGAAAAAAAATTGTAAATTATTCTAGAAATCCATGATCAACCGCAAGAAAAATAATATAATATGAAGCATCAAAGAAAACGATCATCAGAAAGTGGAGAGCCATGATGAAATCAGCCATGAACTCATGAAGCATTTCCAAGCCACACTTATGGAAATGGTAATAGGGAAACGATATTCTAGAAAGAAAATAGTTGAGCACATTGACAAACTTGTAATAAGGGAATAGAACGATAGCTTTTTGGAGGAAATCACAAGGAAAGAAGTGGAAGTTTCTAATATGGAAACTTATAAATCCAAGTCCCTAGTTCCCAATGACTTTACTATTTACTTCTACTAGGTTTGTTAGAAAAGTTCTAGTTTTGATTGTTGAAAAGTAGTAGAAGACTCTCTATGCTCCTTGTCTATATTAAAAACCCTTTATACTACCCTTATATGTATTATTCCAATAAATACCACAAGTATTCTCATTTTTATTTTGAGCCTATTTACCTATGTAATGTTATCTATGAATTCATCTCCAAAATTATCACAAACTATCTACAACCCACAAATTGACTAAAACCCATTCTCCCCTCACAAATCAATTTGGAGAAAATTGGTTACAGAAGGATGAAAGTTTTTGGAAAACATAATATTATCGCATGAATATATTCACTTGGTTAATTATAATAAGTCTCTAGGTATTCTCATGAAACTCAATATGTGAAAAGAATTTGACAAATTGAACCATCAATTATTTTTCACATTTTCACTAATTTCGAGTTCATGAAAATATGGATTCATTGAGTTATTTCCTTCGTTTCCAACAATTCCTTATCCATCATAGTTACTAGGTGTCCCTCTCATAAGTTTTCCTGCCAAGGGGTATTAGGAAGGGCATCCCATTTCCCCTTAGATATTTCCCCTCATGGATGAAGCATTAGAAATATCTATCACCTCATCTCTACAACTTGGCCAGCTAAAAGGTATTGCTCTTATTTCCCATGATCTCTCTTCTTCACATAACTAATTTTAGGATGATACTCTTCTCTCAGCCATAACCACTTTCAAATAATCCACTACACTTAAAAACATCCTTCAATACTTCTCAGATGCTTTTGAAACCTCCAATAATAAGGCAAGTTTTGAAATCTTAATTTTTAATACCCCACTAATTGTCGAAATTGACTTATCTTGCATGCTTGGTTTTCAAATAATATCTCTTCTATAGAACTACCTAGGATCCTCTATCACTGCAAATCCTCTTACAAAAAAGATGTCGAAAAATCTTCTTGTTACATTTGAAGGAAAAAATTGTTACTGCAGTTTTAGATCACTCAATCTAGGCAATCCTTTGATCTTTCTCAAATCTATCCTTCAATCCCTCCCCACCTATCCTATCTTGAAAATGAGAACCCCTAAATCCATCCTAAATAAAATCATAAATATTCAACATAGCTTCCTCTGGTTGGCACCAAAAGACACTAAAACTACGTTGTAGTCACGTAAGATAAAATATGTCATTAAAAGAAGGAAGGAAGCCTTGGTCTCCACAATATAGATATACTCAAAAAATGATTGACTGCTAAACCTAGTGGAGATTGATAAAAAAACTAGAGGCATTATAGAGAAAAATTTAGAAATGTAATTATACAGTTGATACCCATGAATCTTAGGTCATCATAATTACAAAAAACATAAGCGGTTATCGTATCCCAAATGCTTCTTAGAGAAAAAAAATCTTGTCAAAGAGAATAGATTTTGCGAAAGAAGAAATAAGAACAATTTCTTGTTTTTGGATGACTCGTGGCATTAATTGCTAGGATTATCTTAAAATGAAAAAATTCACCCAAGAAAGGAATCTATTATATTTAGAAACTAGATCTTAGATGCACATTCTTAGTGCTCATTCCCTTGCACCTTCCAATCGTACAATTGGAAATCATGCAAGGAATGGATTGATCATCCCTCATAAGATGAAAACACAATTATCAAGTAGGAATTAACAAATAGAAGAAATGCATTTCAAGAGTGTAACGATATTATCCATTTGGTTAATCATCCTTCAGAAAAATTTGAACTCTTGGAAGATTCCAATGTTCTCACAAGAAACAAAAATGAGGATGATCGGGCCCAATTGCATAAAATATGGAATCTAAAAGACTAGCCCAAAATCACTCTTTTTTTGTGGCTTCAATTATGAAACAAAAAGTTGACGTAGGACAAGCTTCAAAGTTATTGCTTTCAGAGCCCCAACATCTACCTTCATTGTTTCTACAATTCAAAAAATATCTATCATCTTCTTAGCATCGACAACTTCTCTAATTCCGTATGGGACCACCATCCGATGTTGTTTCAACATACTGACAAAATATAACATAATCCCCTCTAAACTCTATAACTATGGTGTGACTCTCATTTTGCTAATCGCATTATCAATGGAGGATGACAACTCATCACATGATTCATGCTACGAAAGATTCAAAAGAATCATAATATACAAACATTTAAGAGTAAGAAGGCCTCCACATATAATATTTCAAAAGATATCCTAATTAAAATGAGGGATTTTTTTTGTCTTCCTTGCTCCTCCAATGGTTAAGAATGTAATCGACTTGAAAAAAATATTCTAATGAAAATGGGTCTCCCCCCCATTCCTTAAGGAACACTCTATCTGTAATTTATTCCCTTTGGAGGACTTTATCAAACCTAACTTTGTTGGGGCCTCGAAAGGAAATCCAGGACAAGCTATTTATGGTGGATCCTTTCGTAACACTAATGGCTAGTATCTATAATTTTATGCATGTGTCATTGGCTTCAAGATTACTAATGTTGCTCAAATTTTGGAACTAGAGCACGAGCTCTCAACTGTTATCCACAAACAATTACACAACTTCATTTTTTAAGGAGATTGTATATCATGATCAATATATTTTGCAAAATCCATTGTGTATCACGTCCTTCCAAAGTCAATAAGAGTTGGAGGTTGGAAGCTGAAGTAGGTAATACCACAAAACTCCTACCAAAGATCACAACTCCCCTCCTCTCTCATGTGTGTGAAGAAGGAAACAAACTTGCTAACAAGGTAACCAATTGCAATTTCAACATAACATCCTATCCCGTTGAGTTGGATTGGACTGAGGATATTTCAGAGTCCGTTCATAGTCACTATCGAGATCTAGCTACAAAGGACCTTATACCCCAATGAGGGTGAATAGGAACACACATCTCTACTTCCCCACCCCCGCCCTTGATATGATGCTAACTCACATGAAAGTGTGTTGCAACTCCAAACATACTTGGTGCATTGTCTCCGCTCTATAATTATAGTGAGACTCCCCTTTTACTAATCCCATTGTCAACAAATCATGACAACTCATCCCAAGTTTCATGTTATGGGATATTCGGAAGAATCATAACCTAAAAACATTTAGGAGTGTCAGGGCCTCCATAAACTTTATTTCACAATATATCCTAATAAAATCAGGGAAATAATTTCTTCTCTTCCTTGGTCCTCAAGAGGTTGAGAATGTAATCAACTTGAAAAGGATATTCTAACAAAAATGGGTCTCTCCTCCTATTCCTAAAGGAAGATTCCCTTCATCCCCAATTTATTATCTCTCTAGGACTTTATCAACCCCTAAATTTTAAGGGGCCACGAAAGGAAAGCTTGTCCAAGCTTCTTATGGTGGAGTCCTTCGCAACATTAGAGATCAAAATCCATATGTTTATGCAAGTGTCATAGGGCTCAACATTAATAATGTTAGTCAAATCTAGGCAATAGAGCATGGTCTCTCAATTGTTGTCCACAAACAATTACACATGCTCATTTTTTATGGAGATTCTAATAGTATTATCAATATCTTTTACAAAATCCAATTTGGATGAGGTCCTTCCAAAGCCTATGTGAGTTGGAGGTTGGAAGCTCTAATAGGTAATACCAAAAAACTCCTAACAGAAATCACAACTCCCCTCCTTTCTCATATGTGCAGAGAAGGAGAAAAACTTGTTTACAGACTAGCCCATTGTAGTCTCAGCATAACATGTTATCCCCTTCACTTAGATTCGACTGAAGATATTTCATTTATTTTTTATTTTTCTTTATTGTTGCAAACAAATCATCTCATTTAAGACTTTCTTTTACCTATTTTCAAATTGATAATTTTATATCTTTGATTTCTTCGTAACAAAAGAAAAATAGGTTCAATAACTATTTCTTCGTAACAAAAGAAAAATAGGTTCAATAACTCTTAAAATGGGAGAGCTGGTGTGGCATCGTCCTCTTAACAAAATCCTTCGTATTCTTTATGTGGAAAGCAACTCGGAATTCCATTAGAAGCACGATAAAGTCATTGGGCTCATTTCTCCTCGGATTCCAATAAAAAGCATTGTACATCGTGTATGCCTCTACGCAAGTCATTAGTTTTTTGAAAGATGCTACAAAGCTTAGAACATTATTCACATTATTTATTATAATTATTTAGCGAGATTTAATCCCTAATTTTTTTTTTAGCATTATTCATTATAATCCGTATACGCCTCCTAGGACATCGAGACGAGTCTAGAAGAGTGAACTGAATCCATGTGTTTCTCGGGAGGCTTTTAGAAGAGGGTATTCAACCCATTCACGTGTTATTTAGGTTTTCTAGAAAATATAAACGTGTTATTTAGGTTTTCTAGAAAATATAACTCTTTTCATTGTTGGATTATATGAAAGCTCTTAAGGTCTTCTATGAAGAACCTTCTCTATTTTCGCTTGACATTAACATGCTAATGAACATTTATTTTATAATCCATCTTCTAATTTGATTTTATTTACCTTCAAATAAGTATAACTTCTTTATTAAAAATATAAATATTTTAATTAAATATTTTAAATTAAAAAATATTTTTTATTTATAACAAATAAAAATTGGGGTATTCTAGCTAAGAGGATAAATGATTTTTGAATATTTTTTTTATTTAAAAAATTTTGATTTTTTTAAAATATTTTTTTTATATTTAATTTTAATCAAAAAATTTAGGTAGAGATTTTTAAATTTGAGTTTGAATTTTATTATAGAATTTGAGTGTTCTACGAGTTATTTTATATTAAACGATTTTCGTGAAAAAAATCATTTTCCTAATATAAACTAGATTTAAAGCAAAAAAATAATGTTATTTTCTTTTATATTTTAATAAAATATATTAGAAATATAATATTATATAATTTAATAAATGAGCAAAGAAATTATTTTATATAATAATAATAATAAGAATACATCATTAATAATTTGAATAACAATTATTAATATATTCAAAAAAAAAAATGGAAAATAAAAAAATATTTTGCATTCAATTATGAAATAAATTAATTAATTTTTAAATATTTTTTAATAATAACATTATTATAACATAACCATTTTCTCTATTTTTGGCTCTTCATCCTAGCTTATAGGGTTTTCACCTCAACCATCAACATATTTCCCTCTAATGGCACTACTGTGGACGAACAAAGGAGGCCACTCATACAAAAACACAAGTACTTACAAACTCAATCACACTACCTTGTGCAAATTCATCAATTCTTCAACTCGCAAACCAGAGTTGGGTAAAATTCATCCAATAGAACCAACAATGAAGTAATAGATACCTCTGCTACTCTATACTTGAACAACACAAAACATAATGGCTCCTTCCTTGCTCAGTTAGTCACATCTCTACTCTTGTAAATCCCATTTAGAAAAGTAAGATAAAAAATGGAATATATGAAAGAGAATGTGGTGATATGAAAAATTGTAGGTTTCTGGCCCTCGAAAAAACACCCTTCTCAAGTAAACCTAAAAGATCTAAGCACTTAAGGGAGATGTCAACCGCATCATTATGTCGAAGGGTTTCTTCATGTTTGTATTCAATGATACGGAGGATATAGATAAGATGTTTCGAGGAGTATATTTTTTGAGTTTAGTTGGCGTATTCATGAAATTGTAGATTTAGATATTCCACCCCAACAAATAAGGATTTTCAGTGGCCACATTTTGGATCCATATTTAATCTCTCTCTCTCTCTCTCTCTCTCTCTCTCTCTCTCTCCCATTTCTGAGGAGTCTCAAGACCCTGAAATCTTACATAGATATGGAGCTCACATATAGAATTCATTATGACCTCTAATAAAGAAAATAAAGATCGATAAACTTCCTATGACTTCATTTATGATTTTATAGACATATCCAAGCCCCTCCCAACAAGCTTTTAGCTAAGGATTTAAGATGAATTGTGGAAAAAATCAGTAGATTATGAACAAATCCCCTTTAGGTGCTAAAAATTGTTATTGACAAGATAAAATATTATAAGTATTCCCATTAAAATAAATCCAAAAAATTTATAGAAATAAATTTGTCTTTAGATAAAGATGTGTTTTTCAAGGTCACCAATAAAAGGAAGAAAACCAAAGAAGGAATAGAGAATCCATCCTTTGAAAATACAATGGGTCATAATCGATACATGGTCCTTCAAGAACTAGAATAAAACAAGAGAAAAACCAAAACAGAAAAGCCCAAAATGGAAGCGGTTGGGAAAACCAATTAGCAACCACCCCAACAGACCAAAGGTGGGCATGCACAATGATATGGAAAATATTACGAAGAGGATATTGAAATTAAGAATAACACCCAATATTTTTCTAATGTGGACGGTATCAAGGAAATGGACCTACAAAACATTGATTTGAAATCTCTTACAAAGGAATCGAAATGAGACCCAACAACCATTCCCAATGAGTAAGGTCAAATAATCATCAAAACATACATCGAAAATCAAGATCTAATTCTATGTCAACCTCACAAACAAGTAATATCCTTAACCACTACTCTTATTGTTCATCTCATGCAACCAAAAGAAATTTCCCTATAGATCAATTTTTTATTATGAAATACTGAAAGAAAAAATACGTAAAACCAATAATAAATTGCTACGAAAGCTAGGGGATTACTTTATGAATAATGGTATATTTTTAGCAGTATATACCATCCTTGAACCCTTGCCTCAACATCATCAATGAAAGTCATATCATGGAAGGCCAAGGGCTTTAACGGAAAAAGGAACAAAAGACTCCCAAAAAATAAATTCTTTTAAGAGAAACAAGACATCATGATGATTTAGGGAAAACAAAATATCTTTCAAGTCTGTAAACAAGATTTTAAAGAATATTTAGAGAAATTGTGATTATCTATCCTAGGATGCCCAAGAAGATAAGGAGGTATTATTGTATCATGGACCCCTTCCATAATCCCTCTTCATTTTTTTTTCTTTTCCTAGAATCCTAAATACCAATTTTTAGCTCAATGGTTCAACTATTTTGAGTTTCATAACCAATGTGTATGGCCTTAGCATTCTCGTTGACGAAAAATATTCCTTCAACATATCCAAAGGGCCTCAATTATTATATGGGAAAAATTATGGATTATAGGTGGGTATTTTATCATGATAAAAAATCTCAATGAAAAGAAAGGTGGATTTTGTAGACTCGATGAATAAATCCCCCTCTTTATGGAATTTACTAATAACTTCAAACTTATAAATTTTAGCACACATAGCGACTTAAACACCTAGAATAATAAGGTAGGAGGAACATGTCAAATAACTTCAAGAATTGATACATTCCTTATAAGAGAGTCTATCTATATTTCAAGCACCAATTTTGAGGCTTCTACTCTCCCTTTCCATGGTTAAGATCACTCGCATATAAAACTCTCTATGTACCTAATTGGTAATCCTGAGAACATGCCATTAAGTTCAAGGATTTTTTGGTTAAAAAGTGTTGGTTTTAATTCTCATGTAGAAAAAGGGTGGAAAGAATTATATCGTTTTCCTAAGACCCTTTTGTAATACTTCCAATATTGGTTAAAGTATCTCAAAATGAAAATGAAGAACTAGAATATTGAATACTTTTTTAGCATCTCCAAAGAAAAACTATTGCTAGAATAAGGGATGACCACCATAAAATAAAAAATACTATCAAATGGAATATCAAAGGAATTGGAACATCAATAAGAAACCACTAACCTCCAATTCTACGAGATATTGAAGCAAGTGGAAATCCTTTGGAGAGGAAAATATTGAGTATAATGACTTGTGGAGGAAGAAAAAAAATTGTATATTATTCTAGAAATCCATGATCAACCGCAAGAAAAATAATATAATGTGAAGCATCAAAGAAAACGATCATCAAAAAGTGGAGAGGCATGATGAAATAGGCCATGAACTCATGAAGCATTTCCAAGCCACACTTATGGAAATGGTAACAGGGAAACGATACTCTAGCAAGAAAATAGTTGAGCACATTGACAAACTTGTAATAAGGGAATAGAACGATATCTTTTTGGAGGAAATCACAAGGAAAGAAGTGGAAGTTTCTAATATGGAAATTTATAAATCCACGTCCCTAGGTCCCAATGACTTTACTATTTACTTCTATGAGGTTTGCTAGAAAAGTTCCAGTTTTGATTCTTGAAAAGTAGTAGAAGACTCTCTATGCTCCTTGTCTATAGTAACAACCCTTGCTACTACCTTTATATGTATTATTCCTAAAAATACCATGAGTATTATCATTTTTATTTCAAGCCTGTTTACCTATGTAATTTTATCTATGAAATCATCTCCAAAATTATCACAAACTATCTACAACAAAAAAATTGACTATAACCCATTCTCCCCTCACAAATCAATTTCGAGAAAATTGGTTCCAGAAGGATGAAAATTCTTGGAAAACTTAATATTATCGCATGAATATATTCACTTGGTCAATTATAATAAGTCTCTAGGTATTTTCATGAAACTCAATATGTGAAAAGAATTTGACAAATTGAACCAACAATTATTTTTCACATGCTCACTACTTTTGAGTTCATGAAAATATCGATTCATTGAGTTATTTCCATCATTTCCAACAATTCCCTACGCATCATAGTTACTAGGTGTCCCTCTCGTAAGTTTTCCTTCCAAGGGTTATTACGAAGGGCATCCCATTTCCCCTTAGATATTTCCCCTCATGGATGAAGCATTAGAAATATCTATCACCTCATCTCTACAATTTGGCCAGCTAAAATGTATTGCTCTTATTTACCATGATCTCTCTTCTTCACATAAGTAATTTTAGGATGATAATCTTCTCTAAGCCATAACCACTTTCAAATAATCCACTGCCCTTAAAAACATCCTTCAATACTTCTCTGATGCTTTGGGAACCTCCAATAATATGGAAAGTTTTGAAATATTAATTTTTAATACCCCACTCATATGAAATATGGAAAGTTTTGACTTATCTTGCATGCTTGGTTTTCAAAGAAGATATCTTCTATTGAACTACCTAGGATCCACTGTCACTACAAATCCTCTTAGAAAAAGATGTCAGAAAATCTTCTTGTTA
This sequence comes from Pinus taeda, assembly GCA_000404065.3. NCBI lineage: Eukaryota > Viridiplantae > Streptophyta > Pinopsida > Pinales > Pinaceae > Pinus > Pinus taeda. The sequence goes on along the minus strand of APFE030838351.1, from coordinate 1,954 downwards.
CATTTGAAGGAAAACATTCTTACCGGAGTTTTAGATCACTCAATCTAGGTAATCCCTTGATCTTTCTCAAATCTATCCTTCAATCCCTCTCCACCTATCCTATCTTGAAAATGAGAACCCCTAAATCCATCCTAAATAAAATCATAAATATTCAACATAGCTTCCTTTGGTTGGCACCAAAAGACACTAAAACTAGGTTGTAGTCACGTAAGATAAAATATGTCATTAAAAGAGGGAAGGAGGCCTTGGTCTCCACAATATAGATATATTCAAAAAATGATTGACTGCTAAACCTAGCGGAGATTGATAAAAAAACTAGAGGCATTATAGAGAAAAATTCACAAATGTAATTATACCATCGATACCCATGAATCTTAGGTCATCATAATTACAACAAACATAAGCGATTCACATATCCCAAATGCTTCTTAGAGAACAAAAAATCTTTTCAAAGAGCATAGATTTTGGGAAAGAAGAAATAAGAACAATTTCTTGTTTTTGGGTGACTCGTGGCATAAATTGCTAGGATTATCTTAAAATAAAAAATTCACCCAACCAAGGAATCTATTATATTTAGAAACTAGACCTTAGATGCACATTCTTAGTGCTCGTTCCCTCTCACTTTCCAATGGTACAATTGGAAATCATGCAAGGAATGGATTGATCATCCCTCATAAGATGAAAACACAATTATTAAGTAGGAATTAACAAATAGAAGAAACGCATTTCAAGAGTGTAACGATATTATCCATTTGGTTAATCATCCTTCAGAAAAATTTAAACTCTTTGAAGATTCCAATATTCTCACAAGAAACAAAAATGAGGATGATCAGGCCCAATTGCATAAAATATGGAATCTAAAAGACTAGCCCAAAATCACTCCTTTTTTGTGGCTTCTTATGAAACAAAAAATTGACTTAGGAAAAGCTTCAAAGTTGTTGCTTTCAGAGCCCCAAAATCTATCTTCATTGTTTCTTCAATTAAAAAAAATATCTAGCATCTTCTTAGCATCTACAACTTCTCTAATTCCATATGGGACCACCATCCCATGTTGTTTGAACATACTGACAAAATATGAAATAATCCCCTCTACACTCTATAACTATGGTGTGACTCTCATTTTACTAATCGCATTATCAACAGAGCCCTACAACTCATCCCATGATTCATGCTACGAAAGATTCAAAAGAATCACAATATACAAACATTTAACAGTAAAAAGGCCTCCACATATAATATTTCAAAAGATATCCTAATTAAAATGAGGGATTTTTTTTTCTCTTCCTTGGTCCTCCAATGGTTGAGAATGTAATTGACTTGAAAAAGATATTCTAATGAAAATGAGTCTCCCCCCATTCCTTAAGGAAGACTCCCTCTATCTGCAATTTATTTCCTTTGGAGGACTTTATCAAACCTAACTTTGTTGGGGCCTCGAAAGGAAATCTAGGCCAAGCTATTTATGGTGTATTCTTTCGTAACACTAATGGCTAGAATCTATAATTTTATGCATGTGTCATTGGCTTCAACATTACTAATGTTGCTCAAATTTGGGCACTAGAGCAGGAGCTCTCAACCGTTATCTATAAACAATTAGACAACTTCATCTTTTAAGGAGATTGTATATGATGATCGATATCTTTTGCAAAATCCATTGTGGATCACATCCTTAGAAATTCTACAAGAGTTGGAGGTTTGACGCTTAAATAGGTAATACCACAAAACTCCTACCAAATATCACAACTCCCCTCCTCTCTCATGTGTGTGAAGAAGGAAACAAACTTGCTAACAAGGTAACCAATTGCAATTTCAACATAACATCCTATCCCCTTGAGTTGGATTGGACTAAGGATATTTCAGAGTCCATTCATAGTCACTATCGAGATCTAGCTATAGAGGACCTTATACCCCAATGAGGGTGAATAGGAACATGCATCTCTACTTCCCCCCCCTCCCC
>APFE030838343.1:0-13365 GCA_000404065.3 Pinus taeda | reverse complement strand
ACATACATAATATTCTTCAGGGTGAGTGGAGCCCCATGCTCCCTCTAAAAAGTAATTGTGCCCAATCTAGTAACATTATACTTCCCATCGTCACCCATATCGATATGCATCTGGAGATCTTTCTCCTCCAGGTCACTGAATAAATATTTGTCACCGGCCATATGGAATGAAGCTCGATTTTCTAATTACCATACACCTCCCATCATTGATGACACCATCCATGCAATGAGGAAAAATTCCAATTCGAATTGAGAGGCCAAGGCCTCACACATCGCTCCTCCTCAGGACTTCTTCTTGGACTTCTTAAGTGGACAATTTGTAGAAAAATGGCCCAGCTCATGACAATCAAAGCACTTAACTTTCGTCATGTATTTCTTCTTACCTCCATGATAAGAATCTGATTTGGAATGGGAACTTTCCCTTTTCCCTTCTTCACCTTAATCGATAAGGCACAATTCTCTTCATCATCAGTCTTTGACGAAGAGCCATCCCTGGTGTTCCTCCTGATCTCCTCCTACATCAAATCTGACCACAGTCATTCCCAATCTAAAAACTTCTCCCAACCATTGACAGAGTCCTGATAACTATGTCAACTCTTTGGGAGTCTTAGAAGAGAAAGACTCACTATATCATCCTCGACAACCATGATTCCAACACTTCCAATTTCATCTTACACTGAGTGAACTTGGTCAAGTATGCTCAACTTCTCAGCTCACAAGTAAGCTCTTGGCCAACACTTAGCCACTTCTGCAACTCTCCAAGCCCCTAATCTCTTGTGTAATTATTAGTATGAATAGCCTGTATTTAAAGGGAATTCATGCTTCCAAAATTGTGCAATCCAAACATAGGATCAATATCTTATGCATGCATGATATTTACACTCCAATAAATAATACAATTGATAGTATGTTGTCCCTATACTCTAGTCTCAACTGGGTCTTCTCAGAATCGACATGCATGAGTTTCTGATGAGGGAATATTCAGCTAACGAGAGTGACACTTATGGATGCACTAGTGCACCAACTGACTGTTAACTCTATGTTAGTTCCACAAATAGTTTGGAACTAATTCAACTGAACTTAACTCAGTAAACTGAGTGATCTTGTTATGAAACCAACTCACAAAAATATATAAAATATAGAGAAACGACATAAAAATCAACCTTCTTTGAGGGGTCAACCTCCTTTACATTACACAAATGAACAATTCTTGGATGATACAAATGAAAAGACCTCCTTTCTATATATAGGAGTCTAAGGGGTCATAATATAATCAGAGCCGACATAAAAATAATAATTTAAAGACACAACAATAACAATAGTGGGCTTCTATGGGGCACAATAATAACAATATGGGGACTACATGGGCAAAACAATATAATAAGGGGGTTTCACTAATAACAATAAGGGGTTACAATAGTAGTATATGGACCTAACAAGCCCCTCTCCTTCAAAAAGTGTTGTCCTCAATGCTTGAGTAGTTATGGATGCTTCTATATAAAATTCTTGTTCTCCCATGTGGAATCTTCAGCTGGTAAGTTCTCCCACTTGATGAGATACTATGAAATTGATTGATTTTGTAGTTGTCAAGTTCTTGTTTTTGTGACTGCTTTAGGTTCCAATATGATTTTTCCTTCCTCATCAAGTTTTGTCAATATTGTTTGAACTGGGGGCTTGTCATCTATAATTGTTATAGGTCTATTTGGGCACATCACTCCCAACATTCAAATCAATACAATTAGGGCTCATCAAACCCTAATTCAGGTATTACATGCCCTAGACAAGTCATCACATTGAATTCTTCCATCCAAGAAATTTTCCTAGCCTGAAGCCTTGCTGAAATGCCTCCTTGGGAAACCAGCGCAGCCTTGGTCCAGGGTAACTGTGCTACAGTGTAGGTAGGCTCATTCAGGTCTGCACTGCAGTGCACGTAGGCCCACTTACACCTGCACTGGGTGAGAATGAGAGAAATTTGCATAGGGTTCTGGGAATATTCCTTGATTCTATATCATTCTAGAAGGATCTCATCTCTTATCTCATCCTATGAGCTCGAATTTGGATAGGCTATGGATCAATTAACCTCCTATTCTCTCATCCCTTGCTCCATGGAAATTAACTCCAATTTTGGAAGGCCATTCAATACCCAATTTATGACTAAAACACCTCCATTTCCCTATAAATTGAGCACTCATCATAGTGATCAGGGGGCTAGAATCTGAAGATTGTAAGGAAATACTGTTGGTTTGAGATTTGAGTTCATGTCAAGTAATGTTATGTTGCTGGATTGGTGTGCTTTTGGTGTGATGAGGGTTGGACTGAAGCTGGATGAGTGGCACAAGATCGAACTGTATTAAGTGAAACTCTTCCTTCTACATTAATAAAATTGTTTATTCCTTTTCTCATATTCTTGTTCATATCTATGATGATTATTTTTTTCAATGTTGTTGATTCCATTGGTTTATAGTAGATAGATCATGTATGCTTTAATCGTTGTTGTTTTTGTTTCTGTTGATACAGGTACCAATTGAGTGGATTCAGTTCAAGTGGGAGTGATGGGAGCAATTCACAGGAGATCGAGAAGAAAAAGACTACAAGTAAGTTCCTTCATCTCATATATCTACTAGAGGAAAAGGTTAAACTACTTTCTTTCTGTTGTTGTAAGTGTAGCTACGCACTTAGGGAAAATGTGTTTGTCAGTAGATACAAATTCCATATAAAAAATTGGTGACCATACTGGGGAACAAATATCATTCCTGGTAGTTTATATTCATCATATTACATCCTAGTAGATTTTTCTTGACTTTATTGATCTTATTTCAGTTATTTTTGAAGTGTTTTTGGTCAAAAAATTGTAATTAGATGTCTCATGATTGGGCTCTCTGGCACCAGCACAGTGTTGGTCTTTACATAGTGCGCTGCAGAGCACCCTTGGCTTAGAGATAGTGCGCTCCCATTCCAAGTTTCATTGATCCCTCTTAGGCTAAAAAACCCACATTTGGCTTGGTTTTTTCCAAATTTGATTCTGATTTTGTTTACTGAAAGATCAATGTTTTCTATGGTTTTGAAATCAATTTTTATTTCTTCTCCTAGCCCTACTTTGGCCTTGATTTTTTAGTGTTTCTTAAGTGATTTCTTTATCATTATCAATTCATTGTCAAAGTTAGCTTATGCCAATTAGTCTTTTCTAAAAAGGAAGTGTCATAAAGTCTTCATTTCTTTGAAAAAGGAACTGTCATAAAGTCTTTGTTTCTTGCGAAAAGTATTGATTGATTGTTTGTGCATTTAGTTTCCTTTTGTTCATATAAACATTAAGGGAAATGAAAAGAAAAACATGCATTATGCATTTAGAGGTTTGTGTGTGCTTGTAGGAATAGTATAGGGAAAGTTGCATTAGATGTGCTCTATGTTGTTTGATTAAAGATTATGATTTCTCTATCCCTTTTAGTTAAGCTTTTCATTGTTCAAATAAAATGAAAAGAATTTTTCTCATCATAGTTGCATTCTAGGAATTTCAAAAACATCACGCGGTGAAACTGAAAGACAAACTCCTAAACAAGATCATCTTAAAATTTATCTCAATTAACCTAATGGAGCATTGTAACTTAACGCATAACATTTAGAGATTATAGGCTAGAGATGTGTTCCGACGTCATAAAACATAGTAGATGTCATTAATTGTCTACGATACATTCAAGGTGTGATACCTCATTCCACATACGTAAGTATATCATAGCTCATCCACGTACCTTCGGGTATATAGGGCGGTGTTATAGTACGAAAAGTATAAAGGAATGCTCTCACTGTGCAATTTCGCATTAGACAACACTAACACAGATTGGGCCTCCACGTAATTTTGGGTATATATGGGAGGCCTACATTAGGTTGCTATCCATCCTTAGGTAACCAAATCGGTCGCCTTATACACTGTGATACACCGAACACAACATCCGGGGAGATTTCTTGCATGTATGTTAAGTCCTTGGTTTACTAAGGTAGTATATTGCAGTTCACGGTTGCTTGGTAATCCTTTGGCCTAGATTACCCTCTTTTTGTTTATTTCATTTTGTAATAAAATCAATCAGCAATCATGGAGGAACATCAACCTTTACCCTGGTGTTCACGAAGGACAGCGAGTAAACCACCTTTATCCCCTGAAGCTACATCTAACCAAGAAAAGTGGTCTCGTTTAACTGAGTCTAGTACATAACAAACTTCTGGTTCTTCATCTAAATTACCAAAGTCACCTATATCGGTAAATATTGTGACCCCAGTTACTCCTACAATTACTGGTACATCTGTTATTGAAGTAGAACCTTTGCAATTACTTGAGGACACTAAAAGTGAACTTAGTGAAACGGTAACAGAAGTTGCCCAACAAGAAGTTGATCCTCAACCCAAAGTTGTTCAACAAGAAATTACTTATGAACTTGAATCTTTTGAACCAGAAGTTGATCCTAAACCTATCATAGTTCAATTAGAAGTTGTTCAAGAATCTCATCCTGAACCCAGTGTTCTTTTACCAAAACACTTGGATCTTGAAGTTGAACAATCAAAAGTTGTTCTCGTACCAGAAGATGATCAACCAGTTTATCCTCAGACATATGTAACTGTTGAGACTTCCCCTTTACCGCAGACTCAAACACTAGAAATCTATTACGGACCTGACAGTGAAATCCCTCCACCTGGTTTGATTGATATTGAAGAGGAATCTAAAGAAGAGACACCCATAACTCCAACTCATTTTGGACTTGGGCTTTATCTTTATCCTCATACTCCTCATCTTACTGCTCCTTTTGATCATGTTTATTTTCAAACTCCCATTGATTCATTAGGACATTTATTAGGTCATTTGACTATGGTTGTATCAATATCCTAGACTGTACCATCTGTTACAGTTGCGGTAGAATCTATTGTCGCTACTTCTTCAATGTTTACCAGAACACCTGAGTCACATCTGTATGGTGTTTCGTCCATCCCACCAGGTTACCAATCATTATCTGGAACTCACTCAGGTGTTGCTTCTAGTCCATGGTCTTCACCCATGTCGTCCATAGGAATTTTACCTGGTTCTTTACTTGCGGATACCCAAAAGTTTGATCCATCAAGTCAATATCAAGTTGCTCCATCTGGTTACCATCCAATGTATCCACTTTACACTGGATTACCTCCATATGGAGAATAATATGCCCAATATACTTATCTTCCATTTTCTAGGGGGAAATCATATGGCAGTATACTGTCGTCTTTAGGTCAGCCCGGAATGACTGTTTGTCAGTGGCAGCCTGTTATCACTCTAAAAGTTCCCTAGGGCTGTCATGTTGTGTTTAAAGAAATAAGAGAGGTAACACAAACCTAGTTTTGAGATTAGGATCTAGCCTTCATAATGTTGAGAGAGGGATCTCTCTTAATAATTTAACTTTGTTGAATTGATTGATTTTAGGCTAGTTATTTAAGCTTGATTGGGTTTTGATTTGATCTGGTGGTGGAATCATTGATTTCGATGAATAGATAAATGTCTTTTCACCATTGGGCTATGGAGTCAAAATGTTGAGAAAACAAGACTGAATCATGTTCTAAAGGAAGTGTCCACAAGGCAAGGTAGTTGATCTAATAATGAGATCTAAGAAAATTATTAAGGTATTACAGACTCATGTGCATGTATTTGCCTATTTTACTTTATGCAATGGATCAATAAGATTGTGAAATACATAGAGAATGAAGCAGTTAAAGAAGCATAATAGACAACACAAATAAACACAATAAGTTTAATAAGGAGTTCACCCAATACTCCTAGGCTACATATCCTGGTCTATCCTTTAGTGATGACCTCTCTATTATGTCTTCAGAACAGAGTTTTACAAAAGTATGAGCTCAACTTGAGTCTCAACACACAACAGATACAACAGAAATAGTTTTGCTTGAACCTCTCAAGCCTCTCTGAGTACACAGACTCTCTCTATCACTCTCTGTCTCTATCTTTGCTCTGTCTCAGCATTGCCTGCCTCTATCTTCTATTTTCTATGGCTTTAAAGCCAATTTGCACTGTTTGTTTCCTCTTCTCGACTTTCTATCTCCCACCTTTGTCCACTCGAATCCCCCTTCAGAGCGTTAATATTCACTACATAACGTCTTTAGGGGAGGTGGCCACCTATTCCGCAACAGATGAGTGCATCGGGCCTTTGAAATCCTTGAAACAGCCATTCTCTATCATAGAGAAATGTGTTCAAACATAGGAAAAACCGCCAAAACACTATTCATCTGGACTTCAAAAATTCACAAATGTGTCCTATTCTCCTATCAGGTCTGCCTATAAGTCGCTATCGCATGTTGCAATTCCCCTCTCCATTGCTTCCCTTTGTATTTTGAAAATACGTAAAAGCGCTGAAAAATCCTATAAAATGGCTTCGGGAAAATTTGAAATATTATTCATTTTCATTCCCAAACCCCTTCAGGTCCGGGTTTCATCGCATCAGTGCTTCCCTTCGCATTTCTTTTAATAAACGAAACATGTGAAAAATACATTAAAAATGACGATTGACGGATCTCAAATCTTATGAAATAACATTTATATTTCCATCGGGTCCGGCTAATCGCATCGCATATATGTGTGTGTGTGTGTGTGTGTGCATATAGCCCCGCTCCATTGTGTTTGCCGATTGCGATATCGTGATGTGATTAATCGCAATCGCATATCGTGATAACCCTGGACCGTTTGGTGAGCACTCTATTCGTATTTGTTGACTGTGACTCTGCGATGCAACGTGGGCCGTCGATCTGCGTGCTTGATAGACGGTCCTCATTGACTCTGCCAATCACCATCGCAAGTTTTATGTGGTCTGCTCCGATTTCCACCACCTGTCACCACTGAATTGCAATTTGTCGATCGAATCTAGACCATTGATCGGCCAGATCTGACGGCTCCTGTGCATTCACTGTTCAAGCCACTGATAGCTCTATTTTCACTGTTTTCTTGTGTTTTTCGCCTCCCGATAATGTTTTCTGATGTTTCTAAGGGTTCTTCCCATACGATTGTTTTGATCTTCTGAATGATCTTTGAATACTTAGAGAGTTCTTGGATGCATTCTGAATCAGTAGCGAAGAAAATTCAAATCTTTTAGGCTGAACAGTGAAGTGGTTTTCAATCGAGATCAAGGAGCAGTTAAGGATTCCTCAAACTGGATAATGAGGGAAATGAACAAGGTCAATCGATACTAGGGAGCAATGAAGAATTCCCTACTCTAGATATCAAAAGAAAACATCAAAATGAATAACAGTTTAGAACAAAGTAATTAAACATATTCTTCAATAATATTCTTGTTATAACATTTAAATTTGGAAAACATACAAATTTATGGAATACTTAAGAAAATAACAATTTGATCAATTGAAATATACTTCATTGAAGTTGCTGAACACATGAAACCTGTAATGCAATTCCCTTATTACTTGTCCAATCTGCTGACTTGAAAATGTCATAGTAAACCCTTAGGTTTTAGATCAGTACAACCATAGAAAGGTTTAGAAATCCACCTTCTATACTTCAAATTGTGAAGTATTATACAAAAACTATTACAAAATATCCTAAAACTGATTTGGGAATTATTCAAGGAAAATGAAATATCTTCATGCAAGAAGATAGAGACAACTATGTAATTAATGCAAGTTGTCCCTGTTTATTTGGCTTTGTTGTTTGTTGTTTTGATCTTTTGTTTCTTTCTCTCTTTTGTTGTTGCTCTACCTTGGTTGTCTCTTTACTCTGCCTTTGAATTTTAAACTCTGTCTTTCATCTGATACTCTTTGATTTAACTGATATGTTACTCTTTACTGTTTTACCTTTCATTTTTACAATAAATCATTCAACTTTTCCCAAGTCTCTACATCTGGTAATTTGATCTTTACCATTCTTCTGAAGATTTCATCAGCCTCTGTGTATTTTGCAAATGTAGGTTTGTTGATAAAGAGATATTTTACCTCATGCTGGAGGTAAAAGAGATTCTCAAGATTCTAATATAGCGCTTTCCTGTTGGAATCCCTTTCATGGTTGAATTGTTCACTTGTTCCTTTGCCACTTCTCTGATTTTCTTATCATAGTCCTCATGCCTCATCAACCTGTCATTAATGACCAAAGGATTTGGCAGGCCTTTTTGTCTCAAAATATCAAATTTCACGATAAATCTGGTTATTTCCAGCTCCATTTTTTGACGCTTGTCTTCAAGTTGTACCATCAAGTTCCTCTTGGTGAATACTTTTTTCACTTCTAGAATTGTTTCAGTCCTATCACTTATGCCAATCTCTTCTAATTCCTATTTGTTCTTGGAATTAAGAAACTTAATGATTTCATTGGCCTCCTCTGGCTTTTTACTAAGTTCTTCTTTAACTTTTTGGATAGCTTCAATTGCTTCTTTGATTAAATCCTTCTGCTCAAATATGACTTGGATGGATGGCCAAATATCATTAACAAAGTTAATGATATTGTCCCACAGTTCTTGCTTTTCTTGGGCAAGTGGTTCTTTCAATGTCAACTCTTTCTCCAACTTCTATATTCTCTCAGTCAATCTATTTGACTTTTGTGTTTAAGCTTTATGCATGATTTGAACTAGCTTCTTTTCATCCTCTAGACTTTTTATTTGATCTTTAAGTCTATTTATTTCATTTGTTTGGATGGACATATCCTGCATAGCTTTGATTAATTTACCTGCTGCATCACTAGGATGAGTTGTTGTTGTTGTTGAATCTGTTGCTGATGTGGTGGCTGATGTAGATGGAAGTTTTGTAGCTACTGGAACTATTGTGGCTGCTGAAGTAGAAGGAACTGTTGTAGTAACTATAGGAATAGTAGTGACAGTCACTACTTCCATGCTGACCTTTTTCTCCTGTACTAACTTATCCACCTCATTTTCCATTTCTGTTAATTGAGCAGTTAACTGAAGATGAGGTTCATCATCTCATCTCTTTGGTTTTGATTCTCTAGAACTTCCTTGGTCTATGGATGTTCAGTTGGAGGCAACTTGAGTTGTTTCTTCAATGCAGCAATGTTTGCATTCTTTTTCTTAATGACTTCTTTTGCACCTTTGACATTCTTTGGATCATATCCCATTTCAATGACTAGATCTTCAAGGGATTTAATTATGTTATCTTTAGCTTGTGAGGAAGCTTTTTCTATTTTCAACTTTACTTTTTCATTTTCCAAAGAATTGTGAAGCTTTTGGGCACTCGTAGCTTTGTCAGTCATAGTTGAGTACAACATTTCTCCTCCTTGTTTATGAAATTCTGTTTGCTCTAGAGGATGAACATCTTTGGAAGAAACCTCATAATATGTCTTTTTGTAACCTGTTTCTGACTTAGGATGTTGTACTGTGGGTTGCAAAAAGGTCATCTGCATTTTTCCTGTCTTGTAATCAAATGAAAAAAGCAATCTGTTGTGGCCACTAGGATTCTGCTTCAAGTACTGTGAATATATTTCAGTTTTTATTTCTTCATTCTTGGCCTTAATGTCCTTATATCTTTCTTTCATGCTTATTTCCCTGTCCATTGGTTCACTTGATGAAGAGACTTCAACACTATGTTGCTTCTAAATTATATGAGCACTGGAAGTTGAAGGCTGATGAGTTTCCTTTGAAACTGGTGGGGGTGCATTTTCTTTAATCACAATGTCTGTATCAATGATCTCAATTGTATCAATTTCTTCTTGCTCATCTACTCGATTCAGCTTTGTTCTTTTTCTATACATAATTTCAAATTTTTTATCTGTTGTCTCTTTGTTTGAGCAAGAACCTTCTTCTCTAGTCCTTTTTACATTTATGTCTTGTAGGGCTAGAGTATGTAGAATGGAACTAGTATATATCTACTCCTCCATATCCAATAAGGTGTTTTCCAACCACTCTGATTAGTTGGCATATCTTTCAATCGTTGGCCTAGACTCATGCATCAAAAGGGCTCAATTTAAATTTGAGTCTCGGTTTATTTATGACACTCAGAGAGTTATACTACCATTTAAAACTATCACTGAACTTCATCTCTTGTAAACATCTCTTTGCTTCCTCTCCAGTTTCCCTAGTATTACAGATAAAAGGACCAAGATGGTTCTTGATTTTAAACTTTGTTTTCTTCCTAGCTGATAGAAGATTAAATCATCTGAATTTATGATCTGCTTGATATATTCTAGTGCAAATATCCTCATGGGGATATATTTGGGCAGCTTATATGGAGTGAGTTGACATCCATATACCCTAATTTCAGTGTGGTTTTGATATAAATACTAGTCTCCAGTTCTGATTTGTTTTGACAACTGTAAAACTTTCTTTATTTCATCAATAACCTTGGGTTGATTGCTACTGCTTAACGTGTTAACCACTGGATGAACAGATGAATAATTGAACTCCTTGTAGTTGAAAACGGTGTAATATTTTTGGATTAAGGGTGTCCAAAAGATAATAGATCTAGGATGGCCCTTAGTGTCCAGTTTTTGGATGTTAACTGTAAACCTTTTTGAATGGAAGTATAGAAACATATGGGATAATACTGAAGAGTATTTGAATATTCTTTTATCTGGAAATCTAATCAATTGATCATGGATTCTGTCTGCTAGGAATTAGACAAAATTGAAAACTGTAGCGGGGGGGGGTGAATCAGTATTAGCAATTCAACAATATTTCATTTCCATAAACAGATTTATATACAGTACTTCTGTTAATGAAACCTGCGTGTATATGCAACTGTGTTTAGAGCAACCTGCATATACCTTGCAAACTTATAATTTAGTTAGTTGATCTTTAATCTGTGTATTAGAACCATATAACCAGTAATCAGATGTAGTAAACAGAACAAGCAATCACACACATGAACACAAGATATAGGGTGGAAACCAAATGTGGATGAAAACCACCTGCTACAATTGTCTCTATCTTTCTTTAATAAGAAACGTCTTTTACAAATTTTGTACTGGTGCAACCTTATGCCAATACGCAGGCTTCTACCTGTAGAAGGCTACAACCTTCTCTATTCTTCCAAGGACCACATTTCATAAATTTTCAGATTGGATCCATCAAAAACATCAATAAAACATCAAATATATCTGCGTCAATCAATCTCCTTTGCACCAACCAAAACTGAATCAAACAATCACTTTTCTGAACGCTGTAATGAGAACACAGTGACAGTAACTAGAACCCAATGCAGAACCTAGAACACTGCAACAACAAGAAGAAGTAGCTAAAACATATTTTATGAGACATACGCTACTTCAATGTGTCAAACCTGTATTCATACACTATTATCTGAAGGCAGATCTGCATATACACTGTTTTTAAATGTCGAACTAGCGTGTATACGCCCCTTTGCTATACTGAACCTGTCTATAGATCTGTAAAAGATGATTTAACCTTTACAACTAGTCAGAATCAGTTATACCCAGACCATCAGATTTACAGATTACGACATGCACCAATTATAAAATATCAAAACCACACAAAGATACTTCTCTTCAAGCCTAAAGATCTTGACCCATCAATAGAACTTATCCTTCTTTAAGTGCTTAGGTTCCTCCTTGACTCAGATCCAGCGATGCACCAAAACCCAATGGCCAGTATTCTAGATCTTGCTTTTCATTAGATCTTCAATGCTTGAGTGCCCTTGCCTAATGATTTCCTCCTCCTTTTATAGTCTTAAGCCTTACTCAATACCATGGTCCAAAACCACTTAGAATCAATACCTTGGACCAAATACCTGGGGTCAACATTTCGGACAAGATACCTTGGACCAATACCATGGGTCAAAATACCAAGGACCAAATACCACGAACCAAAACAAAGTTTTCCACCATATACGCACTTTTCCCTACGTGAAAGTACGTGTATATGCATACGCGCCTTTTGGTCTGTGAACTCATGTGTATACGCGATTTGGTCAAGGGGAACCTACGTATACCTATTTTTCCTTCATTCTGTGATCCTGAACTGTGATCTGTCATCTGAGTGAGTTGCCATCAAGGACAACACCTGTGTCATAGCACCAAAACTGTGTCATAATGCCAACATAAATTTGACTCCCATAGCTGAATATCATCATTCTGGTTGAGGAATTTTTCTTTGCTCCAGCAATAGAGTTTTAACAGATTGCTAGGGGAGGCTATATCTTTGATCAGTAAATCTCTATCAGCCAATGGGAGGTGGCAAATATCTAGGTGAGGAGTTTGCAAGGGTTTTGCATCCAGAATTCTTTGGGAAGCCATAGATTTGTTTATTTTATTCAATTTATCACTATCTAGATTAAAAAGTAGGCTTAGGACCTCTGAAGAGTGTGAAAAGATGAATCCAATCTATAGAAAGGGTTTTGGATGCACAGTGGATTTCTTTAGGCTAGCAAGGATTTTAATTGGTTTAATTGATTAACCTATTAAATTTTTTGTGATATCTTTAAATACAGGCATTCAACACTTCTAGAATACCTGGAAAATACATGGAAATTGAAGCTTTGGTATGCAAAAGGGTTATGTGGGAGCAACAAAGGCTTTCTTAGGCTTCAATGGTCTTTATGGTTCTTCAAATCGAAGTCTACAGCCTCTTCTAGTAGTAAAGTTTGAATTGTGGTTGTAAAATGGCTCAAAACAGTTCAGGAGATCTTCTACCACTTTGGAATGGGTCCACACAAGTTCTTTGCAATAGAATAATAGTGAAAAGATTTGAAAGGGTGGCTTTTTGGTTTTTAATCAACAGTGGTTAATCTTTGGTCGTGGGGTTAAGTTTGAATAGAACGCGGTTTCATTTGATGCGAGGAGGTAGTATTATGGTTTATCACACCACTTTTGAGTGGTAGGGTGGTATTTTTCTGGAGGCCGCGATATAATGTGGGGTTTCCATTTAGCAAAAAGGTGAGTGGGAAAAACCGCTAATCTCACATGATTTTGGGATGTTAAAGATCAGATTTCAGAGTGCGCGATATGGGATGTGGGCCGTTGGATCTGGAGGTGGGTGATCGGAGGGTTATTACATGGCGGAGTTGTGAGGGATGAGTCAGGGATTTGATTGGCGGGGCCTAGGGATAAGTGATGCGATGGGTATTAAATTTATACAAAGCTTTTGTGAGGGTCAGGGAGTTATGAAGTGGGAGGCTTGAATTTAATTAAAATAAGTCTTCAATTAAACTTTATCAAGCGGATTTTGTTAGGCCCCTGTACTACTAGTGTAACCCCTTATTGTTATTAGTACAACCCACATATTATATTGTGTACCCATGTAGTGTCCATATTGTTACTATTGTGCCCCATAGAAGCCCACTATTGTTATTATTATACCCTTACATTATTATTGTTATGTCGGCTCTGATTATGTTATGACCCCTTAGACTCCTATATATAGAAAGGAGGTCT
>APFE030838342.1:28680-55288 GCA_000404065.3 Pinus taeda | reverse complement strand
GGTCATTTGTAGGTTAACCGTTCACAAGAGAAGCTTATGTAAATTTTCATTATTTTATTAATAAATTGCCTGAAGTGGTCGCGTTGGCTCAGGCCGTGGACTGTTTCCCTCTTTGAGGGTTTTAACCACGTCAAAATACTGGTGTATTGATATGTGATCTGTTTGTGAGCGGTTTCCTTTGGTGTTCTATCTGAGGAACTTACCTTGTAAATTGCTACACGCCATGATGGGAATAGGCTCTTCCAACCATAAGTACCCATCGTGCACCAGGCAAAGCAGTTGCTTGATGATGAAAATAGTGCTAGGCACGCGGTGAAAGTATGGAATCCATAGCAGATGAAGTAATCCAACCTTATCCACACTGCGCAGCCATTTCCACGGCTCTAGAGTTGTGACTGACCCCTCCGTGCTTTGCTTCATGAGGTTCTCCTCCAAGTGTGGGAACTTCTCGTTGTCCACGAGGTCCAAATCTTCAAACTTCATTGTGGGTACATGACCCAGGTGCGAGCCCTCAAACACAATCCCATCAGGGAGGAGCGGGGTCTGGAGTGCACTCTTAGTGGCATCCAAGTCCTTGGGTATCTTAGCTTTCCCTTTCCACTAAGGGACGTACTCGGGAAATTTAGTTGCAGTGCACACTGGCTAGATGTTCTCTTCCATGTCTTTTGCTACCTTTATCTCATCAATGAGAGCTTGTAGGTCCTCCTCCTCATCGTCTGTCTCAATGGTGACAACCTTGCCCTTTTCTTCCATTGAGAGTTTACCAAACCATGGATTCCTCTGGGACATGCGAACTAGTCCAGTTGCCTGCTTATCTTTCTTGGGCCTCGGCATTCGAGGCAATTTTTGGATTTCCAGCGCAACCCCAGTGTCCCCAGGAACATCATACACTATGGGGTTTTGCGCGGCCTCGTCGGTGGTTCCTTCTGTCGAGCCCAAACCTCTCCTAGTAGCCGTTATCCTGTTTGAGCTGTCTATGGTCGTTCATGAACTTCAGGGCTCAAATCTTGCTCGGTGCTCAACACTCTGTGCTCTAATCAACTGCTCAAATCTCAAATGAATAAGTGTTGTCTCGTGGTTAGCCCCTGGAGTTTTACAACGCCTTTTGAATTCAAATTCGACCGTTCCCCCTAATTCTGAGCCATCAATGCTTTCTTGGTGGCAGATTGCCCTAAATATAGCTCTTAGTTGATGTCTTAAATGCTCGTCACCCGCTCCCTTTTGCCTTAAATTGGACATCTCGTCATGAACAGTGACACCAACGGTTACTTCCTAGCCTACCCGTGTGGTAGCACAACCCCCCATGCATGGGCCCGAACCTTGTGTCCTGCTGATTCTGCGGGCATGTCCCTCATCATGCAGCCCCCAAACAAACTCTTTTAGAGTCCCACTCTCTCTTTCAACTGTCTGGAGCGCTGAGATTGTGCTCCCTATGGCTAGTCAGGTGGTCGTGCCACCTATGCGAGACTTCAACTCGCCTTTTAGTGTAGTCCGTGAGAACTCCTTAACTGCCTTCATGGTAGCCGGTGCTACGTGTTCAACTGTATGTAGTGTGCTCCCCTGGCTACTACGTTTGGTGAGGTGTGATCTAGCCATGGTTGTAGAGTCATAAATTCTCGGTGACACTCATCTAATGTAGTGGTATGATCATCTGTATCTGGCCTTGTCATCCTTCGTTTCTCAATGAGACATTCTTGTGCGATCTTGTTTTCCAGCCTCTTGATCTCAACGTCCATCAAAATGTTTTTCTTCATCAATCGTACTTCGTCCTTTACGAGTTCGTGGATTTTAAGGTTCCCTCGCCGGATGGCTTCCTGAATCCTTAGATGTTCGTCCTTGCATAGATGTGTGATTTCTTCCTCTTGCCATTGCGCACTGTTGCCACTACGGGAGCTAATATGTGTGGATTGCTTTTTGGATCTTCTTCCTAAGTATGGTTAGCACTTCATTCTGCACTTTTAGAATCATCTCCACGTTCAGGGTTTTTCACATGGTCTGGTAGGCCCATCGAACCACCGACACGTGCAGGTCTCAATCAATTCGTTTCTCCTGGTCAACCTTGTTTAGTACTCTGCACACCCTATCAAATGCTTCAACATGGATAATTGGTTGTACGCATCGCCTTTCCTGCTGCTGAGATTTGTTCTGATTCTCTATTCTAGGGCTGGTGTGCATTTGTGCGGGTTGTACAACATATTTCTGTACCCATCGAGAAAGGTGGGCGCGCAAGTTGTTTCGCCCCTGCTAACTGACTTTCATTTGAAGCTGGGGTTTCCCAAAACGTAGGCACATCATCCTTCTACATCCGCGCCAGTCCTCAAAATTTCCTTGATGCGTACCCCACCATCGTGTGGGTGTTGCACGCAGTTCCCACTTCAGTGCATCGAACCACTGTTATTCTGGTACTGCGCTTTCAAATTTGCTTAGAAATTCATCCACCGTTGACAATCCATTATATGTCGACAACTCCCTTGCCTCTGTTGTCCTGCAACGCAGTGATCTAACCATCATGTTGTAGTTAATCGTTGTTACTTTGCGTAACCGATTCTACCATCGCTCTACTTCTTCGTTTGAATCCGAAGTGCAGGAGCTTTCGTGCTCTCACGAAATTCTCCCATCTATAGTCAAGTTCATCCAATCCTGTTCTCGCAATTATCTTGTAAATACAATCGAGATCATCGTCACTATCATCATCACGCACTAGTTTAGTGTATCGCACTGCTTCGGCTGGATCCAGCAGTACTACTATGCATAGTGACTTTTTCTCAAAGATCATTTTGCACTTCTTCAGATTTATGACATCGTTCATGTCGGTGGCCCAGTCTATTCCTAGTAGCACGTGATAAGAATTACTGTCATCGACAATCTCTATCACTTTAAAATCCACTTGTGCGCTCGCCCCCTCAATATCTACGGTTACCCCTTGCAATCTTCCCATGGGCAAAATCTTCTGTTGGTTCGCCATTCATAACTGAATAGGAGACCATTGTAATGCGGGTCTGCCCATGCGTTCCCATGTTTGCTTTGGTAGTACATTTGCATTCAAACCCAGATCTAGGATTACTTGATCCATTTCATACTCACTACTATGCACAGTTAACCTCATTTCCCTTCTGGTGCGCAGTGCATGCTTCCACAGTTTCTGGACCATGCTTGGTTCTCCTAACCCCGCGCATCTAGTGATAAGTTCTTGTAGTCCTTTGACCACCTTGTTGTCATACAACAGTTTCATGCATGTCTCCAAAAAGGTAGTGAGCATTCAAGGATCCATTCTTGGTTCCAGTTGATCCTTACTACCTGAAGTGGAGGCCTCCGTGAAGCTCTTCTTAGCTTCCATGAATGTCTCCCTCGTGCATTCTAAATCAAACTTGGGTTCCTTTGTAGGAGCCTTGCAAACCCACGCATTATCTTCTCGCTGCTTCCCTTTATCATCTCTTATGGTCATACCGCTCCTAAGCATCATGTTTACATTTGGGTCTTCTTCACGCAGGTCAGACCTCATCATATGTAAATTCTGAGTCGGAGGGGGTTGGAGTACCCCCTTTTTGCGCATCCTCACTATCAACAAAGGGCAGTGTTCTGCCTCATGATCAAACTGAGTACAATACCAACATGATATTCTTTTTGGGTTTGTACAATCGTGGGCATAATGCCCTGGCCCTCCACAACTGTAACAAATTGTCTACGACCCCTTCTGGTCCCATTCCACCTTGACCCCGATCGCGACCCTGAAACCAGCTCGCACCATCCCTGCATTTGGGTCGAGGCTTGCGTTTCAGTCTACACCCTTTAAGCAGGAGTCTAATCCATCATTAGTTCATAGATTTGGCAGGTGTGTTCGTCATGGCCTACCGACCTGCAGAAATTAAAAAATAATTGTTGGGACATCTGCGTATACTTTGGCAACAAATGGCAATTATCCATGGTGTGTTATCCTCCTATCTGGCAGGTCGCACACCATAATGCAGATGCCACGCTCAACCTTGCCATACTGCTCTTACCACAAACCAGAATTGGTCCGGATCTTCATTCCCTACTCCTCTGAACACCAGTAGTTTGATCGCACTCGCCATACTGAATTGTGGTGGTGGCAAAGGTGGGGTGCGTGGTTGAGGAGGGTGAGACGGGTGGCGGTGTGGGTGAAGGTGGTAAACACGGAATATGCTGCCTTATCAAACTAACCACGCTTCTCGGAGAAACTTTCGCAAGCTCTTCTTCGCTTTCCCACAAGGGTGAAATTAGGGGATCGTTTTCCAACTCTTCACTACTTCCACTTCTGTAGATCTTCCCGCTTCGCGTAGTCCCAAACATTAATTTATTCGCAGAACCCGCTTTTCACACAATAACATCTTAATCCAAGTGTTCAAAGATTTAATATACTTATCTTACAGCCCCTTGAGAAAATGTCACTTCGCCTCATTGTAGTTAACGGTCGTGTCTATTACGAATTCAATGATAAATCCTCCTATTAGCCGGTCGAGCCAATGGTCCACAACTTGCTCTATCTTATCTCCTGATGCTTCTAGTCTGTGCACTAATTCCAGAGTCCACACTATTGGTTTTTCGAGCCTACACCTTCGCTGGCTGTCTGCTAACTTCGGGATCCACTCATACAACTTAGAAGGAAAGGATGTAACGAAAATTTTGTGGATTTCCATATACAAGTAGCGCTCCAGCCACTATTCCTTAGATACTCGTGATTTTTTGTTTTCCTATGCCGCAAACTCATGAACCTTCTTGTCCAACCACTCTTCAATTTATTTCTTTGTTGGATTCCAGTGGCACGACATCAAACATCCTTTATGCAGATCCCGGTCCCAGCAACAGAACCATTTGTTGGCTTGTATGGGCCTGACCCAGGTTCAGAGGTGATTTAGGCAAGCAAATCCCGGTACTACTGGCCCTTTCGGCAATAGTCCACGGAGCACGGACTGAGGTCTCACTTGAAGTAGTATGGGAGGGTGCTAGAACCAAGTTTTTGCACCCTGGGGATGTTTTATGGGCTTCTGAAGGTCTGTGATTTGACCCTGTGCGCACGTCGCTACGCGCACTTACTATTCCTTCACACCCTGCAATGCTGCGTCCGTGCAGCCCTACTCGGGGCACAACTTGTATAATACCCAAGTTCCTTGCTATTTAATTTGTTATTACCCGATTACTTAACTTGTTTATGTAAGACTAATGATTATTACAACATATTCATCAATCATATTAGTGCGCACGATAAATAAAATAGTATAAATGTAAAGAAGGTAATGCACAATAGATACACAGAAATACGAATCAACTTCTCTTTATTAATCTTCACTCCAGATTACAGACTTGACACCACCCTACGCACTCAGCTGCAGGGGTCCGCGCACTTAGTTGTGGACTCTCTTAGGCCTTTGCGCATTCAGCTGCGAAGCCTCTGCCTACTACTACAACCCAATACTCTTAGAATCCTACTCTAAGATTGAACCATTCGTACTCTTCTCTCTTCTTCCTTCGCTATCTTTACAACTTAGAGCCTCGCAGATAGCCCTATGACCTAACCTATACTTCGCGCTCCGTGCTCCCAATTCATCGAGTCTTACAAAACCTTTGACTAAAACTTGGGCTTTGAGCCCCAAAACATGTTGTGGGGGGATTCCATGCCCAACACATGGAGTCTATATAGTCTAGAAGATAGATAAGATGATCAATACATGGTGAATGAAGAATCAGGTGTCAAAGGAAACATAGATAGCCTTCTTTTAGTCACAAATTTTCGTTGCAATATGGTAGAAGACTAAAGAAGACCAATTGTCACATCAAAGCATTGACTTCAAGATGAATTCTAATGTGATTCTAGAAGAATATAAATGAAGTATTTAACTGTCACAATTCAGACCATATAAAATGAATTATGAATCATACTTTTCAATCAAATACTGAAGAATAACATTTAAAATGGTGAGCTCAGAAAGAAAATATACACATAAAAGATAAACACGGACTTGAGAAAACTGTCACATGAATCTTTGGCACTGAAAAATATGTACTTTTGTATTAAACATCTTCTGTTGAAACACAAACAATAAAGTGAAATACACCAAGACCTTTTCTCCCTGTCCTTCCTCTCTCATACATATGAAAATAATACAATATTACAACCCTCTTTTGATTCCTCAAACATAGGAATCAAAAGTCGACTTAAAAATATAAAACAATCCTATCCTAAAACAATATTACAAAATAATTTGCAACTAAAATGCAAAATTATCTCGAGAATCATAGGAAATTGTTGTTGAAAACCCAAATTTAGTTAAGGTTTGCTAAGTGGATCAATATCCCTAAATCTGCTCCTTTACATGTGGAACCATATTCCACAAAATCTGCCTTTTGACTACCACCTTGCACTTGCTTGCACCAGTCTTAGAGTTGGTTGGTCAACCTGTTAATCTTTTACCTCCAAATCTATCCTCTGTTATTTTTTTTTTTAAATTAGAAGCCCATTCAGGAATGGGAATGCCATATGTATTAGCTCGTAAAATTGTTGTTGTAGCAATTAAGGACATGTAACTAGGATCATTGGAATTAAATTCTAGGGGCTTTGGAAATCGTTTTGGTGCAGACCAGAATGGTGCACCTCCACTTGTAGTTGCATCCTGAAGGAATGTGCAAGTAAGCTACTTCACACAATTTGAAAATAGTCCTCAAACTTTCTTCTCGCCCAAGGCACACAATCTTCAAACATTACACATCTCTGAAACCAAACACTCAATCAACACCCTCCAGAAGTTCTCAAGCCTGAGCATCTGATTAAGCATCCTTTCCTCTCTGTCAACAGAGTTCCTCTTTTTGTCTTGTAGACTCTCTTCCAAAACCCCCAAACAATTGGCCATCACCAATCCTCTTTTGGCACAACATTGTTGAAGCTCGTGTCCCATGTTCATTTTTTCATTTGAGGGAATTCTCGAATTGAAACATGCAATTACCCATTCTCCAACTTTTGTTGCCCGAACCATAGTCTTGTTGTTAAAGTTCCAACGACCATTCCTTGGAGCTTCTTCACATTTCCCAAATCTTAGCATGGGTAGATCTAAAACTCGACCATCTAAACATACCAACTGGTCATCAACATTAATACTGAAGGCCCTCAATAATGGTTCAACATTGTAATTGTTGACCTCCATTGGCTTCTATAACACAAGCATTCATTCATCTGGCTTTTGTTGAGATTGCTCCACGCGTGATGTGCGTTGTTGAGAAGAGATAGACTTCGTTTACCTTTGTCTTGCACGAATTGCACAATTTGTGTGTGTCAAGTGGGAACAAGTATCACAACCCACCCATCGGCAAGTATTCACTTCAAAGTCAAATTTGTTGTAAATAACACACATGCAAAGGTTGCAGAATCCACTCTTGGTACTACAAACTTCACAACTACAATCATCCACAAGAAGTTGACTTGGACATGGTATATTTCTACATCGCTTGTGGGAAAAGATATCAATGAAGACCGTTTGGTTGACATTGATATCTAGATGCAAAAAAGCTTGAATCCTTGTTTTTATAGCAATAAATACTTCTAACTGAACTCGGTGTGCCCTAGATATTGATACTTTTGCGTAATTTATTTTAATAGATGTGCAATCCTCCTCTTCCACCCCTGTGAGTTCCCTTAACACTTGCATGCACATTTCCTTATGCCTGTGACACATGCGTTTTTTTATTGTTTTGTTGTGGGCTTCATCCCACATACATAGGAAAAAAATGTTTGGTGTTTATATATACCATTATATATGATATATCTCGATGACTTGAGCATTATGTGCTCCTCCCTTGCAAACTTTGGCTTGTGTCTTGTGCGTTGGGCCCCTCCTTGACTTGGTCTTGTGTGTTGGCTTGTAAGTTAACCCTTGGTCATGTGAGCTTTGGTTGCGATGTGGAGATTCGCCTCAAGGCCAACAGTGATTTTATGAAAAATTACAAAACTGGCATTAGACTTGAGAAGCAAAACCAACCTTAAAAAGCTAATTTTTTATTTGCCTAAAACTATAATTTTTTTCCCATCATTTGCATTTTCCGTCATTGATGAAACTTTCATTGATATTGGTTACCTAGCATCACAAAAAACATCAGAATTAAGAGTGCTATGAAATCCTTAAATTTGGGAACGCCACGAAATGAGCTCAATACGCTCATGAATTGGCACGAAAATTATAGAGTGCCAACAGAATCCACCCGACCTTCTAGGATCAAATTCAACGAGAAACTACCACATTTGATCCAGATCATATATCTAGGCAAGTTCATGCCCATAAGATTTATAAGGGATTCTAGCTCGACATTCTTGGTTCTTTTTTGTTGTTGTTTTTTTGTAATTGGAGGGCTTCGTTGTTATTTTGTTTTGTAAAATTTTACAATGCAGAACCAATCAATAAATAGATTAGCATAATTGAAATTAGTGGTTCTTAATGTTCTTCGGTGTAGAGAGAACAATATCGCTAATTTGATTGTGTGAATTTGTTATTCGTTGATGGATCTTATTGTGCTAGGGGCTTCAATGATTTGAATGGGATAATTAGTTTGTTGTACTAAATTCATTTTTAGAATATGTTAAAAGTGCTCAAAGATTCATGAGTTTAATTGCAAGTTTAAACATGAGTTTTTGAGTGTTTTTAAGTAAATTTTATGTACAAATTAATATAAACAAATGATTGAACAACAACATATAACATACATGAACATCACCAAAAATAGTATCACAACAGCACATGATGAAGGAGTTCACCCCTCCTGGGCTATGTCTCCTTGGTCCAGCTTCCAATGGCTTGGCCCTCTCTATTATCCTCAAAAGTGTGAGTACATCAGTTTACAATGCTCATATAGCTCTGAAACCTATTCCAATGGCTCCATAATGCCCAAAAATACATGTGTAGCCTCTTTCTGCTGCTAATTTGGTAAAAAACTGAAGAAGTTATGGCTTTCCCAAGTCTTTCTGCTAATCGCACTACAAATTCCCCAAAATCTAGCACCATCCTACAAATTCACCCCAAATTGCACTAACGGAGCACCGATTTTGCCAATTTCCGGGCGAAATTGTCAGGCTTGTTAAATTGCCTCTAACACCTTAATTCCGAAAATTTTGGGCACATGGGGGCCACGTGCCCTGGGCTAAGGCCAACAGCCTTCCCCTGCCGTTCGTGTCCCTTCCCTTCTCCACCGTGGTCCCGTGGTTGGCAATGTGGCCAAGGGCTGGCCCCGTGGGCTTGCCCATCCCTCCGAATGGCACGAACACTGTATTCAAATAAATGTTGAACACTATAGTTATTAAGAACTATTAGTGTGGCATGTTGGTAGGAGCTCTGGACTTGTGCTTGGAGGTCACAAGTTCGACCCCTGTTGCTACTGCCCGGACCTTACACAAAATTTTGGTGGCCCCCAGGCTGCCACGTGGCGGTCTCTGGCTAGGCCATGTGTTAGCTTGTGGTTGGCCACCTTTCGACCAATAAAATTCGTCCAAAACCAAACCAATCACATCGTGCCACTTGGCACCATACCATTCGTTGAAGGTCATTGACGAGTCAACCCTGCCACATCAACAGTACAGACCCCTGACTAGGCTGTCACATTTTGCAAAAATTCACCTATTTGGGAAAACAAACAGAACATGATTCTGGGAGCATATGGTGTATGTTTCGCATGAAACGAGTTGCATCGGATTCAAGATGATAAGCACTACGCGGTCATTCAGGTTCCACACCGATTCGACAACTTTGAATTTTGAGCTATTTTTTGAGCACCTGATCATTCCTCCCAACTTGAAGCGTTTTGGACCCCAAAAGATCACTTTTAGTTGTCTAGCAGGTGACAATACAGTTCCCTCACCTTTCCAATATCGGTCCATTTGGCTTTTGAAGGAATTTTTCCTTTGAGTCCCACTCGAAGGTAGTCCACACTCCCTCGTTTTGAAGACCTTGTTCTTCTGTCAAGAATGGTGTCTTGATGTAGTTCATCAAGGTATTCACGAGAAAAATCCTCAATGGAAGGAATTTGGAAATTTTCTCCTTGATCTTCAATCAAAGGAGGCTCATACAACATTAAGTTCTCAACACTAACAACAACATAAATTTACATATATGAAGGCAGATCCAACCTGAAGGCATTGTTACCAATCTTTTCCAGAATTATGAATGGACCATATCTAATTAGTTTAAGCTTTTTACCTTCTCCTTGGATCCTCTCTTTGCTAATGTGAATGTTGAGTGTGGAGCCTGATTATCTTCTTTATTTAGAGGTATCGCCACATTGGACCCTAGTCGTAATGTGGCGGTAACGTTGCCCAAAAAATGTATGCTGCAAGGGGGTCAAGGGAGGGGCGACTGCAATCTTTGGGAGCACGCCCCCCCGGCAAGGGATTGGGGGCAACACCCCCGAAGCTAAAAATAGATGTAAAATTGCCTTGTAAAATGTTGTAATTTTATATTCAATCTGGGTTGTTCATTAGGTGGAGCTCTGTTGGTAGAAGTTATGTTTAATTTAGGGTTTTTTGCCCTAGAAGGAAACTTCTTGCTATATATGAGGGAATTGTATTGTGTCTATGTAGATCTGTATTTTGAGCGAGAAAGAGAGAGAAGATTGTGTGAGAGCGAAGAGGGAATAACAACAGACCTGTTGTAGGTTGTATCTCTTCAATTTGCTGGATAATATAAAAGGAAGGATTGGTTGAACCACGTATATCTGTGTCTCTCTTGTTTTATGTGTTTATATTTTTTGCAATATATTTTATGTGTTCCATTGCTTTGTAATATATAATTTTCTAACAACTGTTATCAGAGCCAAAGGTCTATTTCGCTGATAAATTTGCAGGAGAGAAGGGTTCCTAGTTCGAGTGGGAATTATGATGGAAGATGGCAGGTTATTGGGTGAACCACGTATATCTGTGTCTCTCTTGTTTTATGTGTTTATATTTTTTGCAATATATTTTATGTGTTCCATTGCTTTGTAATATATAATTTTCTAACAACTGTTATCAGAGCCGAAGGTCTATTTGGCTGATAAACTTGCAGGAGAGAAGGGTTCCTAGTTCGAGTGGGAATTATGGCGGAAGATGGTAGGTTTAGGGTTGAAAAATTTAACGACCAAAACTACCACCTGTGGAAGATGCAGATGGAAGATTATCTGTATCAAAAAGATCTGTACCTACCATTGAGTGGAAAGACAAAGAAGCCAACGAGTATGATAGACACAGAATGGGATATTCTCGACAGAAAGACACTTGGAACAATACGGCTGTGCCTATTGGTGTCAATAGTATTTAATATTTCAAAGTAAACAACAATAGAGGGTTTAATGGTGGCATTGGCCAAATTATATAAAAAACCCTCGGCCTCAAATAAGGTATTTCTTATGAAGCGTTTGTTTAATATGAAGATCTCAGAGGGTGGATCTGTTGTTGATCATTTAAATGAATTTAATACAGTTACCAGTCAGTTAAGTTCTGTAGCGGTAACTTTTGATGACGAAGTTAGGGCTCCGTTAGAATGGTTTAGTTATGGCCATTAGTAACTCTTTCTCTGGATCTAGTACTTTAAATTTTGATGACGTTGTCGGTGCAATCATGAGCAAGGAAATGCGACGGAAAAGCTCTGGTGAGACATCAGGTAATGCTTTGACTGCAGAAACTAGGGAAAGAAAAATGGAAAGAGGAAAGAGCCTAGGATATCGTAGTAAGTCAAGGAAAGGCGGATCCAAGTCCAAATTTGGGATAGTGTGCTAGAAATGCGGGAAGAAAGGACACCTGAAGAAAGACTGCAAGTCTCGGAAGGGAAAAGAAGGAGATGCGCAACAAGAAAACAATCATGAAGTGAATGTGACAGGTGATGTGTTGCAACATGCTTTGATTCTTTCATTAGAAAAATATTATTGATGCCTGGGTGGTAGATTCAGGGGCCTCATTCCATGTCACACCTAATAGGAAACATTTTCATGATTATGTTCAAGGCAATTTTGGACAGGTTTGATTGGGTGATGATAAACCCTATAAAATCATTGGAAATCATATAGTTTTCATAAAGTAGCAAAATGGAAATCAATTGCTCTTGAAGGAGGTAAGGCATGTTCCAGATCTGAAAAAAAATCCTAATTTCAATAGGGCAGTTGGGAGGTGAAGGTTGTGTAACTACTTTTACAAATAAAACACGGAATGTCACTAAAGGAGCCCTAGTAATAGCAAAAGGAGAAAAGGTTGGTACATTGTATTTATGCAAGGGTATTTCTAATTTTGTTGATGCTTTAACCTCTACAGGAGAAGATACGACATTGTGGCAGCATAGGCTCAGGCACATGAGTGAGAAGGGGATGCAGATTCTTCACTCAAGAAATTTGTTGCCAGGTTTGAAGCATGTTGATTTAAAATTCTGTGAGAATTGTGTTTATGGAAAACAAAAGAGATTCAGATTCCTCAGAGTTGGGAAATAAAAGAAGAGCAAAAAATTAGAGCTTGTGAATACAGATGTATGGGTACCTACTCAAGTATCATCTCTCAATGGCTCTTGTTATTATGTTACTTTTATTGATTATGCAACCAGAAAAACCTGGATTTATTGTATTCGAAATAAATCTGATGTATTTGATACTTTCAAGAAATGGAAAGCTTTGGTTGAAAATGAGACTGGAAAAAGGTTGAAGTGTCTCAGATCAAACAATGGAGGTGAATATTGCAACAAAGAGTTTGATAGGTATTGTTCAGATAATGGAATTCACAGAGAGAAGACAGTTCCAGGAACACCACAAGAAAATGGTGTGCCAGAAAGGATGAACAGGACAATCATGGAGCGTGCAAGGTGCATGAGATTGCATGCAGGATTGCCTTTACAATTTTGGGCAGATGCTGTAGATATTGTTGTTTATCTAATAAACAGAGGGCCTTCAATTTCTTGGATAGTGGTATTCTAGAGGAGGCATGGACAGGTAAAAAGGTAAACTACTCATTTTTAAAGACTTTTGGTTGTGAAGCCTTTGTCCAAATTAATAAAAAAAATAGAACAAAGCTTGAGGCAAAATCAAAGAAATGCACATTTATTGGATACGGTGTTACTGATTTTTGGTTATTACTTTTATGATTATGAAAAACACAAAATCATTAGGAGCGGAGATATCATATTCAATGAAAAGGTTTTGTATAAGGATCAAATGCATAAAAAGAAATATGGAAAAGAAAACAAAGAATACATGGTGCTTGATGAGATCATAGAAAAAGTGAAGGTGCCTAAAAATCATAATGATCAACAACCAGAACAACAACAACAACCACAATAGCAACAAGCACCTCAAACACCTGAAAGTGGTGTTAGAAGATCTACTAGGATAAGTAGACCCCCTGAACGATACTCTTCTTCATTATATTATGTATTGTTGATCGATTCTGGTGAACCAGAATGTTATGAAGAAGCAGTGCAGGTAGAAACCAAGAAGAAGAGGAAGCAAGACATGAAAGAAGAGATGGACTCCTTAGCACATGACCAGACTTGAGACTTAGTCAGGTTGCCTGCAGATAAAACATCATTGCAGAATAAATGTGTTTACAGGTTGAAGGAAGAAGATGGAGGTAGAAAAAGGTATAAAACTAGACTTGTGGCGAAGGGTTTCACAGAAAAAGGGTATAGATTTTGATGAGATATTTTCTCATGTTGTTAAAATGACTTCAATCAGAACTATTTTAAGTCTAGTAGCAGCTGAAGATTTTCATCTTGAGCAATTAGATGTAAAGACAACCTTTCTCCATGGGGATTTGGAGGAAGAGATATATATGTAGTAGCCACAAGGATATGAGGTAAAAGGGAAAGAGAAACTAGTGTGCAGGTTGAAGAAGAGCTTGTACGGCTTAAAATAGGCTCGAAGGTAGTGGTATCTAAGTCTGAACAAGGTTATACTAGATGTCACTCTAATCATTGTGTTTATCTCAAAAGGCAAAATGATGGCAGCTATATTATATTGTTATTTTATGTAGATGACATGCTTGTTGCAGGTTCTAACATGCATGAAATAAATGTGCTCAAAAGAAAATTGGCAAACTCATTTGCAATGAAGTATTTGGCTGCTGCAAAACAAATCCTTGGTATGAGAATAACTAGAGACAAGAAGAATCTCAAATTAACATTGTCTCAGAGTGAGTACATACAAAAGGTGTTGAAAAGGTTTAATACGCAGAATGCAAAAACAGTTAGTATACTTTTGGCTAGCCATTTCAAAGTAAGTAAGGAAATGTGTCCCAAGGCTCAGGAAGAAATAGATTATATGTCTAAAGTTCCATATGCATCATCAGTTCGAAGCTTAATGTATGCAATGGTCTGCACAAGGCCTGATATTGAACATGCAGTGGGAGTTGTAAGCAGGTACATGAACAATCCAGGAAAAGAACATTGGATGGAAGTGAAGTGGATTCTCAAATATTTGAGAAGTACCAAAAATCAAGCATTATGCTTTGGTGGTTCAAACATTGCTCTAGAGGGATATGTTGATGCAGATATGGCGGGTGATAGAGATAACGGGAGGAGCACCATAGGGCATGTGTTTACTGTAGGTGGAACATTTGTCAGCTGGGTTTCAAAACTACAAAGTTTTGTTGCACTCTCAACAACGGAGGCAGAGTATGTTGCTGCTACAGAGGCTAGTAAAGAAATGAATTGGTTACAAAGGTTTCTGTATGAATTGGGTAAGAAACAGGAGTTGGGCAAGCTATATAGTGACAGCCAGAATGCCATACATCTTGCAAAAAACTCTGCATTTCTTTCCAATACTAAACATATACATCACAAGTACCATTTCATATGGTCAACATTGGAAGATGGACAGTTGAAGCTGGAAAAGATACACACTAGCCAGAATCTTGCAGATATGTTAACAAAAGTTGTAACCAAGGAGAAACTAAGATTCAGCTCAGTTTCAATTGGTCTTCAAGTATGATGAAGAATATGAGAAACAACCAAGTCCAAAGTGGAGTCATTGTCCAGCAAATGAAGCAATGGTGGAGTTGCTATAATCAGTCTCCAAGTGGGAGATTGTTGGGTGTGGAGCCTAATTATCTTCTTTATTTAGAGGTATCACCACATTGGACCCCAGTTTGTAATGTGGTGGCAACGTTGCCCATAAAATGTATGCTGCAAAGGGGGTCCAGGGGGAGGCAACTGCAATCTTTGGGAGCCCCCCCTCGGTGGCGGATCGAGGGCAGTGCCCCCGAAGCTAAAAATAGATGTAAAATTTCCTTGTAAAATGTTGTAATTTCGTAATCAATCTGGGTCATCCATTAGGCGGAGATCTGACGGTAGAAGTTATGTTTAATTTAGGGTTTTTTTCCCAATTATATTGCATCTATGTAGATCTGTATTCTGAGTGAGAAAGAGAGAGGAGATTGTGTGAGAGTAAAGAGGGAATTACAATGGATCTGTTGTAGGTTGTATCTCTTCAGTTTGTTGGATAATATAAAAGGAAGGACTTGTTGTTTCTCCGTGGACGTAGCCCAAATTGGGTGAACCACTTATATCTGTGTCTCTCTTGTTTTATGTGTTTTCTATGTTTATATTTCTGCAATATATTTTATGTGTTCCATTGCTTTGTAATATATAATTTTCTAACAATGAAGCCAAACTTCATCACCGACTTGGAACTTGTGATCTACATGATGCTTTTCATGCCTTGTTTTTTACTTGCCTTTGCTCTTTTCCAGTTGATCTTGCATTATTTGATGTACCATTTGGAGTTGTTCAATGAAATCGTTGGCTTTGTCCATGTTACCATCAATAGCAACATCCTTCTTACCAACATGATACAACACATTATGATGCAAATGGTAAACAAATTCCTCTACTTGATTCGTTTGACTCAAGTTTGAATGTCCATCTTGAAAGTATGTATTTTGTTGATCATAACTTTCATGCAAAACAAAATGATGCTTGAGGAAAGTAGTTACACAAACAATAGGCCTAGAAAACATATAAACAAACTTGTCACTTATACCTTTCTTATTCCTTTTGACCAAGTGGAATAATAGAAGAAAATCCATCCAATGAAAGTGCCTTTGTCACTACAACTTAATCATTGCAACATTGAAATTTTATGAATGAAATGAAATGGGCTTACCATGTTACATAAGGATTGCGCCCATGGCATAGTCATATACATCAACCTGAAACTCAAATGAATTTTTTAAGTCTAGAAGAGAAATTATAAGGGTTGAACTGATCTTTTGTCTCAAAGCATCAAATGCCTCCTGTTGTTTTCCTTCCCACTAGAAGACCTTTTGTTCAATTGCCAATGAATGCAAAGGAGCTACAATAGAATAAAAAATAACAAAAATTTTCCTCCAACATTGGGTTGCTCCCAAAAAACCTCTTATCAAGATGACTATCTTGAGCTCTGACCAATCCATAATGGCATCAATCTTGGAGAGGTCTAACTTCAGCTCACCTTCTCCAATATTATGGCCCAAGTAAATCAAAGAAGTTTTACAAAACTCACACCATGACATTTTCAATAACAAATGTTCTTGACTTATGACATCAAGTACTTTTAACTCATACATGACATGTTCATAATGAAATTTTCTAAAAATGAAAATGTCATCGAAGTAGACTATCATGTCTGGAAATGGCTTCAATACATCTTTCTTCATATGCATGAAAGTAGTAGGAGCATGACAAAGACCAGAAATCATAACAAGCCATTCAAACAAACCTTGGTTGGTTTTGAATGTCATCTTCCATATGTCTTCTTCAACAACTCTACTTTGATGATAGCCACTCCTTGAGTCCCATTTAATGAAATTCTTTCCATTCTTCTTGGGCACCAAAATAATAGGTGCACCACATAGTGAAGGAGATGGTTAGATAATCCTTTCGTTCAATAACCCTTGGATTTGCTTTGTTATTTATGTACTTTCCCTTCTTGAAATTTGGTGCATGTCAATGTTAGGAAGAAGACACTTTTGTTGCAATGGTATTTTATGTTGGATTCTCCTCTTGGGAGGAAATCCCTTTTCTTTCCGAAACACCTCATCGTCATGGTTAACTACATTAACCAAATCATTTTTCAATTTTTAATTACAACCATCAAACGCTTCATAATCAACATCAATATTGGGTTTGATCATAAGAAGCACTAAATTCTTGCTTGAATTCACTATTATTTTCATTTTCCCGCATTAACCAATGAAAGGTTTAGTTTCTTGCGATAAGTTCTCACAATATACTCCACACCATCTTTGAACGAGTGGTACTTGTTTTCATGGCGATAGAAGATTTCTCTTCTATCATAGAGGTAAGGACTACCCAAAACAATTCTTGAAATATCAAGCGGTACAACATCTAATTCAACTTCGTCAATGAAGTTTGTTGAGATTGCGAACCGAAGAATACATTGTCTTGTAACCTGTAAGTTTGTGTCCTTGCATATCCAACCCAATGGATATGGCTTGGGATGTATAATGGTTTCAAGATTAAGTTTCTTGACTAAGTATTCAGATATCAAATTGGCTTGAGACCCCCTATCAAATAGTGTGTCAATTTTTGTATGTTTTGAGATTACCCTCACATGAAATAACTCAATCCTTGTTTCTTCATTTGGAGTGCTAGTGTGACAATTTGATATACTAGTGCTAGCAATGGATTCTTTTCCTTTTATGCCTATGGTTGTAATTTTAGTTTCATCACCCGAATCAGATCTCAAATCCTCTTGAATGATTGCAGATGTATTTTATTTTCTTTTGTTGTTGAATTTCATAGTCTTCATCTTAGGATCAAGCTTCCAACAATGAGCTTCATCGTCACCCTCTTCGGAACCATGTTTACATATTGCTTTCTCTCCTTCCTTTTTAATGGATGCATTTTTATTTCCTTTGAAACCCTTTTCTTTTTCTTTACCCTTAAATGGATTTTTACTACCCTCTTCTGGACTATTTTACCCTCTTGCCTCAAGATGAGTGGCTTGCACACACACCTCATCTAGATTATTGGGATTAAACATAAGAATAGTATGCCTAAGGTAACTATGTAAACCCCCTATATACTTCAACAACGTGTCTTGTGATTTCAAATCTACACTTAACTTTAGAGACATTTTTCTAAATTCTTGGGTGTAATATTGCACATTTTGACCTTTAAGTTGTCTAAAGTTCTGCCAATTCATGATGGAATTCTGCATATATGCTAGAAGGTAAATCTGTCTTTTAATTGCAGCAATGAAATTAGACCGAGAAATTGAGATCTTACCATGTTTTTTAATCTCTTATTGTGTCTTTGATTCCTACCATACTAGTTATTCACCCTCCACCCTCAAGGAAGCTAGCTGAATCTTTATGTCATCATCTTGAAGGTTTTGAATTTTGTAATAGACCTCCAACTGACGAACCCAATTGTCAAGCTTCTCTGCATTCACTTCACCATTATACATGGGCAGTTCAAATTTAACATCAATTTTTAACAAGGGTGTTTTTCCAGTTCCTTTTGAGGTATGTTGATGAGTATGAGTAAGGGTTGTATAAGTGGAAGAGGGTGAAGATGCATGTGAAGATGAAGATGAAGAAGATGGTGGAGAGGGTGGAGGTTTACCTCCATTTCCATTACCTCCTCCTCCCGAAGAAACTTATCCTTTTGGAGGCTTGGAGCTTTCAACCTACAGTGTGGTATTCCTCTCTTCATAGAGGACCTTCACCATCTATCTCATGTCAAAGAAAGCCTCTAAAGACCTTCTCATCCTCTATCATATTTGTAGGCTCTCCTTCATGTGGCATGCTCACTGAAGCCTCAACTGCAACTTGAGGAAGAACTGGTGGTGGAGATTGTGGCAACCTTGTACTCCTTCTCCTTGACCCAACTTTAGGACTTTCAACCATCTTCCCTTCTCTTCTCTTGAGCTTCAACCTTGTAAGCATGACATTCACTTGGAAACTGTTAAATCCTTCTTGCACATAGAAAACCAAGAGCTCTGATACCAAACTTGATCTGAATGGTTAATTAGTTTGTTGTAGTAAATTCCTTTTCAAAATATGTTAAAATTGCTTAAGGATTCATGAGCTTAATTACAAGTTTAAACATGAGTTTTTGAGTGTTTTTATGTAAATTTTATGTACAAATTAACATAAACAAATGAATGAACAACAACATATAACATATAACATATATGAACATCACCAAAAATAGTATCATAGCAACACATGATGAAGGAGTTCACCCTGCCTAGGCTACGTCTCCTTGGTCCAACTTCCAATCGCTTGGCCCTCTCCATTATGCTCAAAAGTGTGAATGCATCAGTTTACAATACTCATATAGTTCTGAAACTTATTCCAATGGCTCCATAATGCCCAAAAATGCCTATGCAACCTCTTTCTGCTCCTGATCAGGTCAAAAACTGAAGAGGTTATGTCTTATCCAAGTGTTTCTACTAATCACACTGCAAATTCCCCAAAATCTGGCACCATCCTACAAATTCACCCCAAATTGCGCTAACGGAGCACTAGTTTCGCCAATTTCCAGGAAAAATTGTTAGGTGTGTTAAATTGCCTCTAACACCTTAATTCAAAAAAAATTGGGCACATGGGGGCCACGTGCTTGGGGCTAAGGCCAATGGCCAGGCCCCTACTCTGATCCACCGTGGTCCCGTGGGTGGCGATGTGGCCAAGGGTTGGTCCATCCCTCCGAATGGCACAGACGTTGTATTCAAATAAACATCGAACACTATAATTATTAAGAACTATTAATGTGGTGCGTTGGTAGGAGCTCTGGACTTGTGCTTAGAGGTCGCGGGTTCGGCCCCTACTAC
This sequence comes from Pinus taeda, assembly GCA_000404065.3. Lineage (NCBI taxonomy): Eukaryota > Viridiplantae > Streptophyta > Pinopsida > Pinales > Pinaceae > Pinus > Pinus taeda. The sequence goes on along the minus strand of APFE030838342.1, from coordinate 35,506 downwards.
TATTTCCCAGGCCTTACACAAACTTTTGGTGGCCCCCACGCTGCCATGTGTCAGCTTGTGGTTACCCACCTTTCGACCAATAAAATTCATCCAAAATCACATCGTGCCACTTGGCACCATACCATTTGTCAAAGGACGTTGACCAGTCAACCCTGCCACGTCAACAGTACAGACTGCTGACTGGGCTATCACATTTTGCAAAAAATTACCTGTTTGGGAAAACAAACAGAACATGATTCTGGGAGCATACCATGTCTGTTTCACATGAAACGAGTTGTGTTGGATTTAGGATGACGAGCACTACGCGGTCATTTAGGTTCCACACTGATCTGACAAGGTTGAATTTTGAGCTATTTTTTGAGCACTTGATCATTCAAGGGCATCAATTACATGTTTTGTTATGAGATCCATGTGTGTAGAAAGGTCAGTTGCATAATTGACTATTGGATATAGTCTAGTATCAAGATTGTCCTTTGAGAGATCGAGAAGCATCAATTATACAAATTTCATGAAAGATGGTTAGAGGCGATTATGTCTTAAATGAGTTGAATGGGAAGCTTGAAAATTGTGGTGGTGAAGAGAGCGTTGTCCGGGAGACTTCAGAGTGGGGATAAGTGTTGAAGAAGACCAGTCAGAAAGATGTGACATGTGAATTGTAATTTGTCATTTTTGTATAAGACTTTGTAATAATATAATGTAAGCATTAAAGGGGGGACTTGGAAATAATGCTTACATTAGTGAATAGGTATATTATTTTGTTGGTTTTGTTGAGAGATTTTCTCAACAAACAATTCCTTCTTTGGAATCTGTTGGATCTCATGAGCACTATTTATATGGCTTGTAATTTGGTTTTGGAGTGAAGAATATGAATAATTTTGTGAGTAATCTCTATAATGAATTCTCCTCCAATTTTCTTGTTAAGCTTAGGTTATTTGTGAAGAAGACTTGACCCCTTTGTAGTGAAATTTAGTGAGAGGAAATTTAGGAGTCAATTGCTTAGGTTTGTATGTAGGAATTTTATAGTAGTATTTTCTTTCCATGGATAAAGCAATGTTTCCATGGTTTTTTCATGGTATCATGTTCATACCATCATCTGCATCATGAGGGGAAGGTTAAACTTTTAAACATTAGTAATTTGGGTGTTCTTAATCTAGAAATTTCGAGCGTTTATTTTATTTACAAATACAAAAATAATATTTAAATTTTAGTTTATTTAAACACTAGATCTAAAGAGTTGGCTCATCATATGGGCCTGAATCCCTCAAGGGAGAGCCCAAGAAGATGGAAGATATCTGAGATTTGATTCTCTACACATAAATTACTGTAGATGTGTGTCTTTGTGTGTTTTTTTGTGGATCTATTGATATGTTCAGTGTAGATCAAAATTATTAGAAATAATGTAGTCAGAATACATAATCGTTGTCCAATAGTACTATAAATGCGCTTAAGGCTCAACCTCAATTCAGAAAAACAACTCTGTCGAATGGTGGAGAGATCTGCATGTGGGGATTTGCGTGGATCATTTAGAGATCTACACATATAGGTGCCAGATATATTTCACAAAATTAGTTCACTTGTTGTCCTCTCCGTGGACACCTGTGTTTCAAGAAAACATGATTTTTGTCTACTATTGCATGGAAGGAGATCTATGTCAACCAACTAAATTTCACTAGGGAATGGATTTCATAGTGAAGGCAGACTTGTCATATTTCGGCAAGAAGCAAAAGGCCTTTCGGTGGACCGGTTTCAAGGATTTATGTTGAACATTACGTAGCTGGCAACAAAGAGGACACATATGAGACATAATAGAATGCCAGATGGTCCAACAAAAAAGAGAGTTCGAAGAACATTTTTCTCTACCTTTTTTCTTTGCAATTAATGTGGGCACCTTCCCATCTATGTCCTTCGCATCACTATTGAGAGTAAATTTGTCGTATGCAGTCACTTTTGGGATAACTGCTCTTCTCCATTCAATGATGTAGTCGAGCCTCATCCTAAGGAAGATGTAGATATTAAGATGAGAAGTTTAGCTCAATCCTCAGAGAAATATAACAGAGATGAAACCCAAGAAAGTGAACTTGATGCTAGAACAGACATTGCTTTGGTGTTTACTAGTTATGAGATTGTTCGTGGAGATGAAAGTAAACTTCAATTTTTGTGTTTGGGAGAGGTAGAAGATAAGCATAAAGAGATTCAAAGTTTCGTGCATGTTGTGGCTTTTTCTAGCACCTGTAGCAGCAGTGCTTCAGGGGACATAGGAAGGCTCCTAGAGACAGCCTCTAGGTTGATTGTAGACCAACGCCTAGGACATCTTAAAATAGAGGAGTGCCTGGAGATTATGAGTGGGATTTGTGTTGCACTCCAATTGTCACGTAAGTAAAAAGATTATAAAGGGGGCTTGGTTCAATAGTCTATCATGTAGGTAAACTCAAGTTGATACATGGATCCAAATGCTCTGGGGGTAAATCAAGCCAACCCCAAAGAGAAATGTCTGGTTCTGGTGGCCGCCACACAACAACATGCAACTTTATATTGAGGTTGTAGTAAAGTGAAGAGGTGGAAAGAAAGGATGGAATTTGATGCAGAGGGTTGTAAACAAGACAGAATCCTAAGCATCGATATTCCAGCAGAAGTATGGAAGAGAGAGGAGGTGGAAAGGTGGAAATAACGGAGTTCTTATTGAGGTTTCATACCCGATATAACATGGATACCATTAGTGCTTAAACAACAAAAGTAAATCTAGGCTCACATAGGTATTGCAGGTTAATCAAATAACACAAGTAAATCTGTCTTGCACACATGAACTATACATTATAAACTAACACAAGTAAATTTGTCTTATTCACAGGTATTGTTCGCTTATTTAGTAGCCTAGATAAATCCATGAATCAGGGAGAAACCGATAGTCTCATTATGCTATTTCAAAGAAGGAAAAACATATATGAAATGAAATTATAGAAGGGAAAACATACTGCACATTGATCTGCTTGGAATCACCAGGGAGTTTCATTAATCCAATATGAGTCCAACATACCAATCCATTTACATTCAGCCAAGATATCACTCAGGTCCCTCATGGACAGGCAAGTAGAACCAAAGTGGAATCGAAAAATCTTGACCCGTAGGTATTGAATTCCAAAATATTTTATTAGTGTTTCTTCCCCCTATTTATAAGAAGAGGGGGAGCTTAGATTTCCAGTTTACAAAATATCTCCACCTAATCTCCAGCTATCTCAGAGACTAGTTGTCTAGGCGTGCAAAGCCATGCTGCCCAGAATGATTACAATCATGATTTGATCCCTTCTTGGAAATAAACATAAATTGCAGAAATAAAAGGAAAACTAGAGGATGATGGAGGAAGAGGTCCTTTTGTCATTCCTATGAAAACCTCTGGTCAAGCCTCATCTCAGCTGTGATGTGCTTCTCCTGTTGTTCAGTCGTTTCCTATCACTTTTGCCTATAGCTTGTTCTCTGGAGTAGGGAGTGGGTCGACTGTGAGTGTCTGTTGCAGAGTAGAAATGAAGCCCCTCCTGGCAGTCCTTTGTTGTGTATAGGAGTGGAGCACCATGTAGTGTCATTAAGTCTTCCTAAGTCCCCCTTACTGGTTTACCACTGTGCCACTACTTCATTCAACGCTTTCAGCTGTCGACCCATCCATCTTTAAAACTATGTACCATGCGCTCGAGGCCTTACGGCGGCGAGACTTTTCCTCTTAAATCAATGTTTACTGGGCGGGATCTTCTGATCTGCTTTAACCCCTTTACTTCGGCCCCTTTCTATAATTTTCTTTATATGACTAGGGCTTGAACCAGGTGCTTAGCCTGTAGGCGCTAGAGCCTTTAAAAGCATGTCCGGGGGCCTTTTTCCTTTAATACATGAAATCACGCACTTTGGCAATTTTTGATGTTGGCCATTAATATTTCCTCTTGACCTCTGTGATTGCCTATTTGCGGGGTCAGGTCGGCTGAAGGCAAAGAAATTGCAACACGTGAGAGGGAGAGACCCATCCACTTCTTTTCATAGCACAGGCCGAATTATCCGGACGCGAAACTTTCATAAAGCATGACACATAAAATATCGCATCCGGGGGGGTCTTTCGCATATCGCAATCACAGCACGAAAGGAACTTTGATGAAAAAAGGCTTTGCTTTGTGCAATCATTGATTGCCGATGTGCGATGGGTGATGTCATCCCTGCCACGTGTCACCCTGGAGGAGAGAGAAAGGGGGTTCCACCTGCCCTTGGTTTTTTCAGTGATTTTCTTTGTTAAATGAAATTGGCCCCTCCCGACGCTTTAACACCGAGGGCTTGAATTATTGGTGATTTTAGTGTTTATTGATGTTCGGCAATGTAAAGGACCCTTTGCCTGTGTGCACCTTTTTGTGCCTGTGATCGCCACTATGCAATATCATCGTTCAACATCTTGAACCACCAATGTGCTATGTGTCGCGGGCCATTTGACTGCCATTTGCGATTTGCACTCTGCCTTGCTCCCGTCGATAGCTAGTTTGCGATATCAGCGATTGACTGATCGCTGATCTCATTGCCTTCCTTTATTGCCGAAGGAAGCTCTGATTGTGATTTGCGATGAACCTTTTCCTTTGGGCTATTTCCCTTTGTTTTCTAGCTTTCCAAGGGTAACTTAATTTCTCCAACTTCTGATCCAAAAGTGCATTTTTGGACTTCCACATACCGTTGAAAAGTCTATCACGAGCACTATGCAATGGAGAGGGATTGATTAAACTCTAAGAGCTTCTGTGGCTTGTGAAATGACTTCAAACTTCACTGCTTTTCTGCACTCAGGGAAACTGATCACTTTATAAAGCAGTGAGTGACAACAAGGCCATCCGCTGATTTATGTGGACATTTTCTTGTAGAAAGCTCAGATATTACCATGGGAATCCAATCTCACACTTTGAGGAATCCACATGACCTTCCAGCATCAAATTCAACAAGCAACTACCACATCTGATCCAAATCAGATCTCTAGGCAAGTTCATACCCATAAGATTTATAAGGGATTCTAGCTCGATATTCTTGGCTTTTTTTTGTTATTGGTGGGCTTTGTTGTTATTTTTTTTCTAAAATTTTACAATGCATAACCAATCAATAAATACATTAACATAATTGAAATTAGTGGTTCTTAATGTTCTTCGGTGCAGAGAGAACAATATCGCTACTTGATTATGTGAATCTATTATTTTCTAATGGATATTGATGTGCTTCGAGCTTCAAGAGTATCAGTTACAGGTTTTGTTATGAGATCCATGTGTGTAGAAAGGTCAGTTGCATAATTGATTGCTAGATATAGACCAATATCGAGATTGTCCTTCAGGAGATCGAGAAGCGTCAATTATACAAAGTTCATCAAAGATGGTTAGACGTGATTATGTCTTAAATGAGTTGAATGGAAAGCTCGAAAATTGTGGTGGTGAAGAAAGCGTTGTTCGGGAGACTTCAGAGTGGGGAAACGTGTCGAGGAAGACGGTCAGAAAGATGTGACATGTGAATTGTCATTTGTCATTTTTGTATTAATATTTGTAATAATGTAATGTAAGCATTAAAGGGGGGACTTGGAAATAATGTTTACATTAGTAAATAGGTAGATTAGTTTGTCGGTTTTTTTAGATATTTTCTCAACAAGAAATTCCTTCTTTAGAATTTGTTGGATCTCATGAGCACTATTTATTTGGCTTGTAATATGGTTTTGGAGTGAATAATACAAATAGTTTTGTGAGTAATCTCTACAATGACTACTCCAATTTTCTTGTTAAGGTTGGGTAAGTTGCGAAGAAGACTTGACACCTTTGTAGTGAAATTTAGTGAGAGGAGATTTAGGAGTCTATTGCTTAGGTTTGCAGGTAGGCACTTTGTAGTAGTAGTTGCTTTCCATGGATAAAGTAGTGTTTCCATGGTTTTGTTGTGGTATCATGTTCATACCATCGTCTACATTGCGAGGGGAAGGTTAAACTTTTAAAAATTAGTAACTTGGGTGTTCTTAATCTAGAAAATTTCGAGAGTTTATTTTATTTATAAATACAAAAAGAATATTTAAATTTTATTTTATTTAAACACCTTATCTAAAGAGTTGGCTTATCATTTGAATCCACGCTCACTCCTATTATCCTTTTGGGCATGATTCTCTTATACTCTTGTGAAGTATCCAGAAAAGCGACACAAGGCCCTCCAAATGTCATCGAAACCCCAAACCTCTCAGCATATCTAATAGCCATATCTACTTTGAACTCCCTCAGAGACTTTGATATCGTGAAGCTAACAGATGTGGCCATGACAACCTTAACAACATTGTCATGTGTATTGTCAATGAAATCAAAGTAATCCCAAACCTTCCCTTTGGTTCTAGGAGACTAGAACGAAACCCTAAAGTAATGTCAACAAGACTAGTGGAATCTCGCAGGAGGACCCATTATGCGGCCTAGGGAACGAGTCGTTGGGTTCTAGGACCTCGATGGAGATCTATCTCGCGCCCAAGAGGAAATCCAGGACTCGCGGCACTGTATGACCGAGAAAAGATAGATAATCAGGCATGACACACTTGGGGCAAGGTTTGTCAACACTTTGCGCTCATACATAAGTTGTGAGCAATGGGCTTGCCTCATGGTGCTTGCATTAGAGAATTTGACATACCTTATGTTAGATATCATTTTGGGATTCAACTGCGTTATGTGTATGCATTTAACAATAGACTCTATTCGTGACGAGATGATCTCCCAAAATCTTCTATTCTTTCAATATATTATTACACTTTTATGAACAATTACTAATAAATATTTTAATAAATATAATTATTTTAAATATAAAAAAC